>JANIJG010011798.1:7122-22592 GCA_024611175.1 Megaceryle torquata | reverse complement strand
AATTTCCTTTTCTAAGTGTCTCTCTCCGTAACAGGTGGGCTTATATTAAGGAAAAAGAAAAGCTAGATCCTAAATCAGCTTTTAATCAATAGCTACTTGTGGACAATCTCAAAAAAATTTATAGTATTTACAACATAAACTAATAACACTAATTAATGCATTTGATACTATTATGCTGCTGCTTGCACTGCTGTGATAGATGTACTGTGCATTACTGAAGTAACATAGATATCCAGCTCTTCACCAAACTGAATTTAGTTTGGGCATTCATACAGTAGTAACAGTTCTAATCTGTACTATCCTGTGTTCCATTTCTCTCCTGTAAACAGGTCAGTTCAAGCAGAATTAAGACCTCCTGCTCTGTGTCCCTTGATGGGAGCAGGGGATGCCAGCTTCCACTGCTGTCACTGTGCATTTTTCTTAAGAGACCTCTAGTCAGATACCTACTAGCTTTGAGCACAGACACAGCAGAGGGGGACTTCTGTGTTACTAAAATGATACGGAGAGGAAAAAGCATTAGGAATATATCCTTTGCTTTTAACTTCTCGCTACCTCTAACATAGCTGCTGCTTTTCTTTATCATTCGATGTCTTTCTGAATGCAGGCAGGGATAGTCATGATCATGTTTACTTGATGAAAACAGTAAATGTTCACTTAGAAATGTGGTTCACTTAGTATATCCTTTCTTATTACATGGAAACCTGAAAGATTTGTCTTAGGGAATCATCCTTGGGGATAATTTAGGAACCTGTAGAAGAGGTGGGAAAAACCAAGCATACCAGCAGATGGGACGAGAGTGTTCTTGAGTTTTAAGTGTTCTCCACTGCATGGATTGGGAATGATGTTCACTTTACCTGAGCCTAGCGAAACCTACATTCTGTAATAGCAGCTCATGCTATGCTCCTTTCTGCAAAGTGCTGAGAACCCTGAACTCCCACTTAAGCCAATTCGATCTTAAGAGATTTTGGAACTTTGAAGAATCAAATAAGAAAAGTCAATGGCCAAAAGACTTCGAGGTTCTTAGCAAGTTTAGGTGTCTAAATTAAAGAAAATTCCATTATGAAGCATTTATATATTTATCATGAAACATTTTTATGTTATATATGCTGAACTGGCACTGCATTCTACACAGTCTCAGTAAAGAACATTCTCTGCTCTGAAACATTTAGATTCAGTAGCTGAAGAAAAGCTACAAGAACCATTTTCTTTTAATTGAATCTACTATAGTGGGTAGTGATGTCATTTGTGAAATATTTTTTGAAAAAACAAGATATGTATCTCCAGCTCTATGTTCAAAACACTACAGTGCATATGGCAAGGAGGCACTGTTCATGATTTTCAAGCAATTTTATGCATATTGTATGCATTTTTTTCCTTATTGGTACTATCTGAAAGAAATGCAGATTATTTCTTACTTACTGCAACAGCTTGTGATGGAATTATTTTACCATTATCTGAACCCATGATATTTAACCAAGTAAAAAAAATCTTCAAATCTCTTGCCCTCAAAATTATCAATACATTTCCCGACACACTAATAATGGGAGTTATTGACCAATAGTAAACTACTTTTCAATCATGATTTTTTCTTTTTAAAAAGCTGAAAGTCATGCACAAGTAATCCATAAATCTCTCATAGAACTTTCTGCACTGCTTTCCATGCCTATTATATATGTGTCCATAGTCATGATTAGTTTATGCTGTCTTGAATGTGTTTCTAGTATGTAAAGCTTAACTTTGAGTCCATCAGCACTTCTCAGTTTAGTTTCTCTATAAGAAACTTGTTTTCCCTGAGCAGTTCCCAAGAACTTGATGGTTGTTCTTAGCAACTGACTAAAATGGATGCAGATCTGTGACAGAGTGACAATGAATGTTAGATGCCAATTGTCATTTCTGAGAAACAGTTCCACACAAAGTCAGTAGTATCACAGAATCATAGAATCATAGAAATGTCTGGGTTGGAAGAGACCTCCAGAGGTCACCTAGTCCAACCCCCCTGCTGAGAGCAGGGACATCCTCAACTAGAGCAGGTTGCTCAGAGCTCTGTCAAGCCCCACCTTGAATGTCTCCAGGGATGGGGCCTCACCTCCATCCCTGGGCAACCTGTTCCAGTGCTCCACCACACTCACGGTAAAGAACTTCCTCCTTACATCCAATCTAAATTCACTCATTTCTAATTTAAAACAATTGCCTGTAAAATACTTCCAATACCATGTCCTCAAATTTTCAAGACATATGTTATGGATATCAGGACACGCAACAGAAATTTTCAAGCCACCCTTGGCATAATGAGTAGTAAAAATAAATCATGTTTCCACTACTACTGGCACTTGTATAATCTGTAGCAGCAGACCTGGTAATGACAGTTAAATTGCAAACATGATCTACATGTAAAGATACCATTCTAGCTGACCTTTATAATGCATTTTCATTTATCCTGATTGAGACTTAGATTAGTAGGTCTTAATCAAGCTATATGTCTCTTTCAATGATCTGGGGACTTAAAAATAGATGCATTACATCTAAAATTGAAAATAAATTGAGGTATTGTAATTCTAGACACCATAGTTATAATGCAGTCTTATTTTAATGGTATGGCTTAAACAGATTTATTTATTACATATACGTTGTGTACAAATCACCAGGACTAGAGATATCATAACTGAGGATCACTCTGTGTACCTATCCTGGACTAAAATTACCTGAGATAACACGACAAACACTGAATTATGCTGCTGTTTACCATTTTAATGCTTAAAGATATTAATATTACTTTTTCTGGGTATTGTGTGTTGAAAGAAACAATGGATTTTTAAAGTTGCTTTGTACATTTTTTCAGACACATATTAGCTACAATTCATATTAATCCTTAATTAAGTTCCAGATAACCTAATACAGTCAGAGTGGATATCCTGAATTTACAGTGATCAAAAGATCTTCCATCGAGGATGGTTGTTCAATTGAAATTCATAACCCAGAACATTCATTGCTTCTTTGAGGATTCATATTCCTCATAGTCATGAGAAAATACATTGAAAAAATTGAACTTAACTCTCACTGACACCTAAATCTATAGACTTACTATGGAATAATTTGAAGATGATTTTTAAGAGCATTATTTTTAATTGAAAGAAAATTCCAAACTTTCTGAAATGTTATGATTATGTTTGACCAATTTTCTGAGATCTGGAATGTCAAAGACTGGCCGCTCTAAAAGTTTTAAAAGAATTTACAATGTAAATATACTCTAAAATGCCAAGGCTTTTTTTTTTAATTATGTAAACATGTTTTGTCAAATGTTTTGCAATTTATTTTTAGCTTTTGTTTTGGTTTTGGGGTGTTTTTTTCCAGTTGATTGAAGTTAGTTAATGGTGTCATGATAGTGTTTTTCAGTGGAAAATAAATCTACTTTCCAATCTACTACCTGGAAAGACTAAGTCAGTGCAAAAAAAAATTAGATATAACACAGATTTTGACTACAATTTTTCATTGGACCATTTCAGCTTTTTTCCTATGTTTTGCTTGGCACGGACTCTTTTGGGAATCTCTAATGAAAAATCTTTTTTGGGTGATAAATTAATGAAATACAATAAATAATAAAAAATCATGCAATGAAAAGAAGTATAGTGCTAGTAAATGTGTGCATCTTTAAGGCAGTTTTGCCATTTATTGTGGATATTGCTTTGGTGATTGCCTGAGACCGTATTAGTCCTTCAAATCTTCAGAAGACAGAGCTATGCCTTTTCACTGTAATCAAATGATTTTAATGTTGTAATTACTGCTTCTTAACTCATGGTATGCAATTCCTTGAAATTGGTAGGCCAAGTTCTACTGACTGCATTCAACTGTGTGATTCTGGTATACTTTTTCACCTTCAGTAGTATTTCAGCCTGTCAGGCAATTCTTTTAGATAATGTCTCTAATAACTAGAACTGATTTTCATATTGGTACAAAAAAAGAAATCAGATTTTCTCATACAATCCTCAGTTAGGAAAAGTTATGAAAAGAGCATTTCCTTTTGTAGGTGCATTTTGAATCAGTAATTTTCATGAGTTTCCCATTATAAAAAAAACAAAACCAAAACAAACAAACAAAAAACAAGCTCACAAATAAACAAACACCCCCCCAAACCAACCAAACACCAAAGCTAAAAAAACCCCAACCAAACAAAATAGGTTATGACTTAGCAGAAGGATTAAACAGTAAACACGGTTTCCAATTTTCATATCCACAGAAACACAGAAATAACACTCCAGTTTTTCAGAAATAAATCTTCTAACATACACTTTTCAAGGGTTGAACCATCCCTTTGACATTTTAATATTGATGTACGTTATACAAAAGTAAACAGTAAAAATCCTGGTTTTGTCCACTAGTTCTTAAATAGGCAGAGGATGATAAATATGCTAAATATTTGGTCTGTTCCATCTTACACAGGGGGAAGGCCAAACCAGAAAAGATCAGCTGATGCAAGCTTTGTATTTGTCGCAGAAGAACGTAGAATAAGAATGGCAAAAAGAAAGAAACAATTGTAATATTGGACCGAAGAGTATTTTTTAAAGCAAATGTAAATTCTCATCTCACGAAGTCAGTTTATGAAAACAGTAAGAATCAAAAAATCATTGTTGCTTAAGTATTAAAACTTATCTAGTGCAAAAATTCCACCTACACCTAATAAAAACTCTCATCCTACATTGCTCATTAAGCCATTGCTTTCCCATATGTTAATGACATGAGGGAAATTTTTCCTCAGTAAGGAGGTCTGGACCTGTAGCTTTTAAGCTGTAAAATTTAAATACAATCTGACCCTATGTACTTCACAAGAACAAAATGGATCAGACAAAAGAATGCTATGTGTATATATTGTTGTGCATTTTCTCTCTTTCCCTTGGCAGAAGAACAAACTAGAGCTTTGGAGCAGTTCTTCTAGAATTCTGTTGATCAGCTGCCATATGGAGCTTAGAAGTGGATCTGTCAACCTGTACATTCATGCTATTATTTTCCTTTTGTCTAGAAGCAGGAAAAAATCTGTAGATATTGTTTTGGGGTCCCCAACGAATGTCTATGAAGCTGATTGTGGGGATAAATGTTTGGCTGCAATTACATTGCCACAGTATTGTATTTCCAACTTCCAATCCCTGTTATGCATGATTGTTCTTTGTAAGAGAGTCACAGAAGAAGCTATAGATCTAGTAAGAAGAAAGTGCATTTTATATTTTTGAGGATATGTCACGAACAGCTTTACAAGAATTCTTGAGAAAACTAAAATGGGGAAGTCACTCTAAATATAGATATGCCAATTAAGGCAATAAAAATATTAATAAAATTATATTAAAAAGTGAGGGAAATAAAATTATGTAATCCCTTCTGTTACCTTGTAATGTCTCAGTGTTCAACTGCATGAAATGAGGGGTTGGTAAACATTAGCTGAGAGGAAAGATAAGGTCATTCTAGGCGGGGTTAGAGAAATGGCAGGTCACCCAGGGCAGCCACCCTGGATGCTGTAGATAGTCATCTTCAACAATAGGGAAAAGGATGAAGTAGCCAGAAAAACTCTCAAGGGCCAACGTGCATTGTATGGGCTAATTACCCAGCAGTGACAAGCTAGATAAATGCTGGAATACCCAAAGAAAATCCTTATTGTTAAATAAAACCTCAATACTGATTTTTTGGTCATATTTTTTCATGATCTCTATCTCAAATCACAGTTTAAGTAAACACCATTCTACCCTTAAATTTTACTTTGAGATAAGATTATGTCTGGGTAATCTGACAAATGAAGGTGCATTGTATCCTTGTGGGTGTGCCAGGGCACAGTAAAGAACTCCTCACCCAGTGCTGACCATCCTGATCTATTGATCTATCTATCTATCTATCTATCTATCTATCTATCTATCTATCTATCCAGGATATCTGAATAATTTTAAGGCATACTCTCACTTTCTGAAGAATAAATATGTGATCAACATCTGTTAATCGTCTAACACTTGCTGGGATCTTCTAGGAAAGATTATTAGTAGACCTCAGGATACTGGAGAAAATACATGAACAGAAAGGTCTCAAGGAAATTTAATCAGATACTAATGTGAGTTAATGGAAATCACTACCAAATCTAACAATATTTACTATCACTTTCACAAGAACCATCCAGTGTGAAATCATCTATAATGAAGTACCGATTAGTCCTCTGAAAACACATAATACCTTTCTTGTCATACAAAATACTTCTTCTATTTTGCATATTTGTGGTTGTGGGTAGAAGAGTCATGTAGCAAAATTATGCGATGTCAAAATCTTTGTAAGGAAAGAGTGAATGAAGAGATGAACAAAAATGGATAAATCATTGATGAGGTACAAGTACAGTCAGCAGAAATTTTTAGAGTTGAGTGCTAGCATCAGGAAAGATGCTTCTAGCTGAGGTGAGTGGGTAGGTAATGCAGATATGAACTGCATGTAACCTATAGTGAAATTTGAACTTTTCAGAGTAATGAAGAAAAAAGAATGGAAGGGAGGAGGAAAAATGCAACCCAGACCCCTTTTGGCCTGAATCTTTGAAAATGAGAATCAACTGTAAACACCACAAGCTGAAACTTCCTAGCAAATATTCCTATGTATTAAAGGAATCCATTTAAAGTATATATGCCTTAAACAGATGTAACAAGTCAAATTTAACAGTGAAGACACACTTGTAAACTATTCAACTACTTGTTTACTAAAACCCCAGGAGAATTTGTTTCATTTGCTTAACTAACCCTATGTCTTGGATGATATGGTAGTCTGTCATTTCACTGTTTGTCCAGTGCTATTGAAGAGAAAGTGCTGTACAAAAGGAGAGTCCTGTTTGCAAAGAACAGAATCCTCTTGTGTTAATTTAGATAAGGCAGACTGTGGGTGAGCACATAACTATATTACAACAAGCAAGAGATCGCAGATTAGATGGCACATTTAAAAGTTTCCATTGTTTATTCAAAGCTGTTGCAGTTTGAAAGGTGCAAGTGCTTGCTTGTTGTTTAATACGTTATTAAAAATAGAGTTAAGAAAGTATAAACATAGTTAAGAAAACAATCAGGTTCCAAAAGATTGCAAGAGTATGGTAGAGTGAAAGGGTCAGGAATCTGAGAAGCCTTTACAGTTCTGCTATGACCGACTCATTATATGGGGTTTTTGCAGATTTTTCCTTAGCTGGAGAGGATGCCCTGCTTGTTGAGGTCTTTAAATTAAAAGCACGTGTATTTGTGAAAATAAGGCATGGGTTCAAAGAAAAGGTAACTTTGATATGAAATTTACCGGATAGAGCAAAGAAACAGAAAGAGGCATTGCCTTGAGGCCAGGCCACATGAACAAGAAGATAAATAATTATGTGTTTTGCACCGTGCAGTAACCTACCCTGTTACTGGACAACCACATTCATAATAAATAACATGCTACTGTCATGTCCAAAGAAG
Source organism: Megaceryle torquata (assembly GCA_024611175.1). Lineage (NCBI taxonomy): Eukaryota > Metazoa > Chordata > Aves > Coraciiformes > Cerylidae > Megaceryle > Megaceryle torquata. The sequence goes on along the minus strand of JANIJG010011798.1, from coordinate 15,147 downwards.
AACCAGGTTTGAGAGATTCTACTTTTTACACAGGCTATTTCCCATTTTGTGTCTAGGAAGAATCAGCTGTTAAGACACAGTAACAACAGTTTCAGTGAGGCAGAGAGGACAGAATCTTGCAAATATGGGAACAGTAGTATCTGAGAAGAAACTTGAGGACATGGTGGCACTGACCAACTGATCCTACTTCTAATGCCCATTGGTCCTAGAGACCTAGACTTGACTCTGCTGTAGACAATCCCATGTGATGGAGATAGGAGGTATAAGATTTATCTCAACTAACCTATGCTTTTATGTTTTCTATATTTGCCAAGCTCCCCTTTAGAGCCTAAGCAGAAAAATAAGCATTAGCAGAAAATTATCTATTCCATCTACTTTCTTAATGACCTTCCAGTGGTATTAAATGTTATCTGAAAGGTACCAGTTTCTTTACATTGGTTGGAGTTTGAGATATACTGACTACTTGGGGTTACAAAGCAAAGATTCTGATTTGTAGGAAGTGTCAAGGTTTTATACTTGGATTTGGACTATTCCAAACCACTTAATAATGCTAGAAAACTAAAATGTTAAAAAAAAATGGAATGGAAAAAAAACAAAAAAAACAAAGAAAAAAAAAAAAAACAAAGAAAAGAAAAAAACCCAAAACAAAAAAAACCCCAAGAGAGCTGAACAGCCCCTGCAGCTGCTCTTTGAAACTGATTTTCATATTACCTACATATATGAGCAACAAAATGGACAGGAATATTAATTATATCAAGCAGTGTTTGGGACTCCTTGGGCACCTGGCTTTCAGGCAGCAACCAGGCCAGGGGAAGGCAATCTGCAGTTCCCAGACTCTGCAGCCTCAGGGGAGCCTTTCTGGAATTCAGGCCTTAGATTTGATGAAAGTTAATCAAATCTGTTATGTTTCAGACAAAACATTTGGGTTTCATAGATCAGTGTTTTTCAATGAAACTACATTTCATAATAATATATCAGACCAACTGTATTACCAAGAGCAGTTATTTCTCTTTCTTCCTTTGCTTCCCCTTTGCTTTTACTGTCCTTGAACTTCTTGTCCTCCTTTATTTTATTGCCCCACTTCTAGCCTTCCCTTCTTCCTGTGCTTTTTTAATCTGCTTAAAGCATTCTTTATACCTCCCCAATCTCAAACTAGATCTACTTCTGTGTCACTTTGCCCTCAAACCCTGTATCTCAGTGAGACTAAGCAGTCTCCTAGTTGTCAAGCAATCTCTTGTTTTTGTTACACAGAGGAAAAACATTGTCAATGCTTTGAATTCATTCAATTTTATTCTTGACTCTGCCTCTAAAATAGTAACAATTTCTATCTAAAAATGTCTCCTTTATTTATTTTGTAATCACAGTTCTGACTGATGAAAACTTTTTGTAAGAATTTGTCTCAAGAGGAAGTAGTTGTAAATTAAATCTTAAAGTCCAAATATGAAAAAGGCATTTAAGGAGAATGCCAGTAGCTTTGAGAGCAGTTCCCTATTAGTAATAAACTTAATGATATATGGTCAGCAAGGAAGGAATAGGAACAATAATAAAATCAGGATGCCACCTTCCTTGGTGTTTAGAAACAAAGAGTGATCTACCAGAAAGATGATTTTTATTTTTTTTTCCGTTAACATCAAAGACTTCTTTGCATGTTGTGTAATTGATAAGTGACAATACATGACCTCAAAATTACATTACTTCAGAATCTTGTCACTGAAGTACATCAGCGATCTGGAACATTTACTGTATTTTATTACTCTCCAGGATCAGAGAAAAATCAAACTGGCATTTGCATCAGGAGACTGGTGCCCTTTTGTGCAGAAGGTTTCCAGAAACCTTTTTAGATTTTTGCTGTTCTTTTTGACTTGAAAAAATGCACTATTCAGCCACTCTGAAGTGTTAAATTGCTTTTGGCTTCTCTCTATTTAATTTAGGACATCACTTCTGTTACAGCTGTGGTTAGCTGAGATGAAAGTCACAGTGGTAGGTAGTGAGGTACATTCCTCCTAGGTACCACATTCTGTATCAGCCCTAGAATAGGAGGATCTCAGGCGTGCAGCAGGCAGTAATTGCAGTATGTTGTAACTGAGTGACATAAAAGTGGGAGTTTTCTAAATGACAATATGCCTTGCCACTGTAACATCCAGGAACAGAAAATAGTAGGTGACTAGTGTCCTTATAGAGATGAATTAGAAAACTAGGAAGACTCATTTATAGTAAATTGTAATGTCTTTCTTGGATTGAGTTTTTCATGATAATGTGTGTCATAGTTTTCCAGCTCAGGATACCTGGTAGTATATTAGGGTAAAAGCAAGAGGAAGGAGAAAGGTTTAAACCATGACTGCAGTAAAATAAAGATGATGGTTAAATTCTCAAAGTAATACTTCATAACATTCAGAACTGTGAAGTCTTTTTATGGTTAAAATTTACCAATCAGTAAAACTGCAAATTTCCCACATTAATGCATGAAGTCAAGAATTTAGAATAGTCATTTCATCTCTTTGCAATTTGTTGTACACAAATGAAAAAAAACAAAAAACAACAAACAAACAAACAACAACAACAACAAAACCAACCACACACACAAAAAAAAAAACCCAAAACCCCCCAAACCACAAAAACCCACCCCCCCCAACCAAACAAAAAAACCCCACATTAATAAATATGGAGCATACTCTTCCTTACTAGTTTACCTTGTGCCTAATAGCTGTTCGGTTGTTTAGGTGAAAAGTACATTGTAGTTTCATTTAATGTTTTACTGAATAAATGCCCACATAGAAGACAAACATAGTGAAAATGTTTGGGAAACTAGGCATGCTGGCATGCAGGTGTATAGAAATGTCTAGAGATAGAGGTTCCTATGCCCAGAAAAGATTTTGGCATTAGGAGGCTGAAACTCAAACAGTTTCCAGGACTTCTATGAAGACACCAGCAAGCTTCTGAGAGTAGGTTTATAAAAACTAGCTTCTGTTCTTAAGAGAATAAATATGACTAAACTTGAGAAATTCTACTTGATACAAAGGAACTTTCAGAAATAGCAGCTGTAATAGTATGCAGCTGTATTTAACTTTAAAATATATTTTTTTGATAGCATTAGATTGTTTGCATTATATATGAATGCTTTAAAGGCAGTGTGCAATGCTTCAGCTCTAGTGAAGTAAATACTATCCTCATGGCTCACCCGACTCCACATTTGCACATGCAACCTTTCTACTATCAGTTACAGAATAATGATTTTCCTTTTCAAACGGTGAGGTAACTCATGCTGGCCAATTTCCAGGAACTATAACACAAATAAAAATAAATGTTAATTTGAATGGAAATGGTTAATATTTCCCTTAAAATTGTCTTTAAAAATAAATAGCTATACAAAATGAAAGGTGAATACCTTTCCTCATGGCATGGTAGATAATTTATATTCTTCTTTTGCTCATTCATTTTATTTCTTACATGCAATAAACTAGGTTCACTATTGAATCTGGTCCAACAGAAAAAAATCTCAGAGTTAAAAATCAGGCCCAGATCTGCAATATCAATTAGAAGTGTATTATTTGGTAATAGCACCAGGACTGTGCAAGAGTTAGCCTCTGTACAAGAAAACAACACCTTAGCATATCAGGACAGCATACAGTAAGGGGCATCTCATTTTGAATCAATTGGCAGCTCTGCCAAGATGAAATGTGAGAACCTTGGCTTTTCTGACTTCAGTGAAAATACTGATGACCCCATTACAGTGGATCTAGAGCCCAGAACTGACAAAGGGTATACAGGCAATTGCTCTGTGTCTTCCTAATTACATTGAGCCAGGTGGTGTCTGGGCTAGAGGGTCATGGAACAGATCTGACAGAGCTCTCTCCCAGACAATGGAATCACCAGATACGTAATATTAGTTGCAGTAAAGATTTGTTTCATTAATCCCTTCCCATGTGCCTTTATTTTGCTACCTTACTGGAAGAGACACCATTAAACATGCTGAAAAGAGTGACAAAACCAGAGTCACCTGAAAACATGTTCATGTACCAGCCTTGCCGAAAACAGGATCAGCCCAGATCTTCCTGTGATGTTATAGAAAGAATGTTTCTCCCTATGTGTAAGAGGAATCATAATCTTTGCTAGGGTATTTTAAAACTTTTCCAGCATTTTGTTACTAATATCCCCTTTTCTTTCATGCTCTACAAGGTTTGATAAAACTTGATTATGGCACCTATGGATAGATGCTTTGGGACACCAGGCAAGATAACACGGCTGCAGAAGTGTAACTTTAATTTTACATAACCTGATGGCTGCCCAAAACAAAACAATCCACAACAGAGATTTTTCTGCAACTTTTCAAAATTCTCATCATCTTTGAAGACATCTCCAAACCTGCAGACTCTTAATTCCTTTCAGAGATTTAATTACTGGATCAATTTCCCTAGCTGAGATATTAACATATATACCCTTGGAGGAATAGCAGGAATTAGTTGTATGGAAACTTAACACGATTTGTTGTTTAATGGGTTTTTTGTATACTGCAGCTTTTAGAAAGCCATTTTCTAGCCGCTCAGCTGGTGTCAAAAACAGTCAACAAAGTTATACCAATTTGCATTGATGCCTATATTTTTATTGGTTTCCTATAATTTATTGCCTGTGTTATTGATTGTTGGTATAAATGTGATTGTTTCCGAGTTGTTTTGACATCTCTCAGTACATTGTTTAACGTAACTTGCTGGCATAGCTTGGCTGGGCAGCATCCCAACAATACATCATTCTCAGAAAATGTTAATAGAACTGAAAGATAGGGTTTTTAAAAGGACACTTACTGAGAGTAATATCATTAGAAAGTAGTAAGTAGCTGTCAAAGACATTTTAACAAAACCAAACCAAAACAAACAACAGTTTTCTGAACGTCACAAAACAATGAAGGAAAAATATTAGCACATAAAGAGCCAGGGTAGAAGCTTTTTGGAAAGAGAGACTGCTATACAAAGACCTACTACTGCAGCCACACTGAGTGAAGCAAGCTGCAGGATGTACAAAGGGAATGATGAAGACACATATTCTGTTAGCACTTGCAGAAGCTTCTCTATTGCCCCTATTTGCTTCTACATCTGCATTAAATATAGGAGTAGCTTGACACACACTGTAGATTGGAATTTTCTAAAAATACATCTGAAGCCCCAAAGGAGATATCTGACAGCTTTTGGCATGTATAAAAACAACTGAGATTGTAATGCCTGATGTATTCACATTGTGTAAGCAGCCTTATCATTGGCTGGCAGTACAGACAGCTATTTAAAACCACTCATTAACTGCTTTGATGAACTTAGCAAAGAAGGATTAGAGACATGGCCTTTACTAACTGTGATTGCCCATAACCATAGCCATATAGTAGTGTCATTGATCTGTGATGTCTCAATGAGACTTTGTGTTGCTGAAGCTGTAAAATGAGTTCAAACCAAGTGACATTGGCAGTGCAAAGCCCCAGTTTCAGACGAAAAGCAATGATAAAGATGTGAAAGCAACAAGAAAGTGTACTTCTTTAGTATTAAGAAATAACTTTGTTTTTATATTTAGTTTAGTGCTTTCAAAAAGGATTGTCCAGAAGATCTTCTGGATATGGACAGAGCTAGTATAGCAGAAGTTGTGTCAGAATAAGATTTCTCACACTATTTTGGTTCTAGCACTTGGAAGAAACGGGGTACTTAATGCAATGGTCTTTTAACAGAAGCCTATGGCTTCTCTGTTTGTAATCACTAAATTGATGCATATATTTTTCCTTTATCGTTTAGTGCACACTATGAAGAAGTTGACTGAAATCAGTTCATTCCACATGAGCCACTTTAAGAGCACTGTGACCTTCACTGCTAAACCAGAGTAGTTATAAATCATGATAGAAAGTGAAGAGATTTCTTCCATTTTGTCAAAAAAACATCAGGCTATGCTTGCTATTATTTTGTGGTTTTGTAATACAGAATCCTAGAGCAATAGTGTTGTTTTAAGCAAAATTTAAAATATTCTTTCGATTGAGAAAAAGTAAACATATGGGGGAAAAAGAAGGTACTCTTTCCTAGCAGCCTCCAAGAGCAACTCAGTAGTAAAAGCAATTGATGCAGGATGTTCTTTCTCATCATGGGGTGTTAAACTGTTAAGCTCAGGATACTCAAGGGATTGTTTTATTTTTATTTCATTTTATTTTATACTTGTGGTCTGTAACAGCCAGTTGACTGTCCTTGCAAGTCCACAGAATCACAGAATGTTAGGGATTGGAAGGGACCTGTGAAGATCATCAAGTCCAACCCCCTCCAAGTCTTTGATTATGGTGTGTTTGTTTCGGTTTTTTTTTCATATTTCATAATATATTTTGCCCAATGCTGATTTTATTTTCTTTTTGTATTTTAGTGATTTTTGTAATTAGTGATTTTTTTTTTAATTGTGATGATCTAAGGATATGGGCTAGTTGAATTTGTCAGGAAGACATGATAATTTTGTTAGAGTGAACCATTTGACTGGAAAAAAGACATGCTTAGGGGCATGCAAACACTTAAATAGAAAAGCCATTATTCTTCTCAAGATATCTGGACTTTCTTGTATCATCACAGCCTATACTATCACAAGAGCCAATATGGGAAAGTCAAACTGTTCTATTCTCAGGATCAGTTTTATGCATAATTTCCCTGGTTTCAGCGGGGATAGTTAATTTTCTTCCCAGTAGCTGGTATACTGTTGTGTTTGGAATTTAGCATGAGAATAATGTTGATAACACATTGATGGTTCTAGTAGTTGCTAAGCAGTGCTTATACTTAATCAAGGGTTCTTTAGCTTCTCATGTCCTGCCATTGAGGATGGTGGAGGGGCACAAGAAGCTGGGAGGGGACACAGCCAGGACAGCTGACCCAAACTGGCCACAGGAATATTCCACACCATATGATATCATGGCCATCATATAAACTAGGGTGACTGGCCAGGAGGGGTGTGTCACTACTGGGGGCCTGGCAAGGCATCGGCCAGCAGGTTGTAAGCAATTGCACCATGCATCACTTATCTTTCCTGGGTTTTACTTCACTCCTTCTTGTTGGTTTTGTTTGTTTTTATTTTGTTTTGTTTGTTTGATTGTTTGTTGTTTTTGGGGGGGTCTTTTCATTACTATTATTATTATCATATTATATTTGTATTTCAATATTAAATGGTTCTTTTCTCAACTCATGAGTTTTACTTATTTTTGAATCTCCTCCCCATCCATTCCAAGCAGGGGAAGCAAGTGACTGCCTGGTATTTAGTTGTAGGCTGGGGTTAAACCATGGCAATAATGTATCATGATTAATGTGACAGAAGATCCAAACAAGATGTGAGTTGTTGATTTGATCCAAAATTGCAGTTCAGTTTCTTACATATATGACATATACATAAACAGCCAGGAATGCACAAAATCAATGAAAAAGAATCTCCTTTCTTGATCTGAAAATTCACTGTGTGTCCATGAAAACTATCTTAACCTGAGCAACTGCTTTTCCACTCTCACTTTTCAAGAAAAAAAAAACACATTTACCCCTTTAATTTGTTACATAAGGGAAAGAGAGCACCCAGCAAATCTTTCATCTCATTCTGAATGACTGTAGAGGACTTACGATGCTATTGAATATAATTCACGGAGTTACAATTCTAAAGATAGCTTTACTATGTTTTTGGTTGGTTGGTTGTTTTTTAATAAACGTTTATTGCAAGTGGAAAAGTTTTCTCAAGACCAGTGAATATTAGAAGCTTGTCTTGTACAGTATTTGTGACAAGATGCAGGCTTGATCATAGTAAAAAAGAAATTAGGACATTCCTACCAAACTCAAAATATGAGAACTCCTGTTCTCAAGTCTAATGTTTTTACTACAAAAAAATGAGTTATGATAGGGCTCGCTCTGCTTATTAATCAGGATGCAAATATATTGGAATATTTATTGTGTAGAAAATGGTAACTGTGATGGCTTTTGTTTGGTAATGGTGTCCAGACTGACTATATTTCAACAAATTCAGCTGACTGCTTTCAGTACGCTGTTA
>JANIJG010011797.1:0-29594 GCA_024611175.1 Megaceryle torquata | reverse complement strand
CGCCTGTTGCAACAGTTTTGCTTACTCCGGGGCCACTGGAAGGATAAGGTTGCTGCAAAAAAAGAAAAAAAAAAAAAAAAACAAAAAACAAACAAACTAAAAAAAAAAATAAAGAAAAAGCCATAACTTGCGGGTGCTCCCATGGGACTGAGCATCACAACCTGCCACGGCTGCAGCACCAGGGGCACATGCCACCCATCCTGGGGCACCAGGGATGGACAAGCCAAAGGGGCCCCGCAGAGCCCCCACCCTGGAAGAAAGAGCAGCCCCCAGCACTGGCCAAAGCCCAGCATCCATCCAGGGAGAGGGGCCGAGCCATCCCCCCCTGCCCGCCCCATGGGAGCAGGCAATGCTGTGGTGCAGCCCCAGGTACCACCCCATTGCCAGTGGAGAACGGGGGCCGATACTGTTTCTGTGTTGCTCTGCCAATGCCTCCCGCTGCTGGTTGTGACAATGATCATGTTTTATACCCGGCCTTGTTCTAACTCCCATCAGCCTCCCCAATAAAGATTATATTGGAACGAACATCGAACTCGTGTCTCAGGGGCGTGTGGCTGTGGGCAGGAGTGGGGCTGCACCCCGACCATCGTGCTGCGCCCTGGCCCCGCTCAGTCCATGGGGCAAGCTGGAGGGAGAAATACGCAGAGAAAAGTCTTTCCCTGGGCTGACACCCCCTCCTCTGCCCTGGATCTTGTCTGTGATGTTGTCGTGTCCCCTCCTTGCCCACTCCCTGGTTCTACCACACATGGCTGGGCACTGTGGTTTCCCATCTTGGCAACTGGTCCCCCTTGGATAACTTGTTCCTCCCCAGATGACATGGTATACTGGGGAGGATTTGCCAGTCACCCAGGTGGCATCTGCTGGTAAAGGAAGCTGGGCAGGGATGCAGGCAGTGCTGGGCTCCTCTGCCCTGCTCCAGTGAGGCAGATGCACCCATGGGCCCTGCCATGCACCCCTCTGAGCAACATCACCAGTGGCACACAGGGACTGCCCTGGGGCTGGCATGAACCCCTGGGGCCTGGCATGCACCCAGCAGCACCACTGAACGGCATCAGTGGAGAGCACCTACCCCCTGACTGAGTGAACCCCACGGTCATAGAATCATAGAAATAGAATGGTATCTGGAGATCAGCGAGTCCAACCCCCCTGCCAGAGCAGGGTCACCCTGGGCAGCCCCCACAGAACAGATCCAGGCGGGTCTTGAAAATCTCTAGAGGAGACTCCACAACCTCTCTGGGTCACCATGACAGCAATCCTCCAGCCTCCAGCTGGGAGAGGCAGGATTGGCAGCAGCAGCCATGAGGATGCTCCTGGGGCAATGCGGTTCCCCAGGGCATGAACTGTGCACACAGGCTGGTGTGTGCACATGTGTGTTCATGCATGTGCACGCTGGACAGTGTGTGTGTGCGCACACTGAGGCTTTCAGTGCAGGCACAGCCCCACTGGCCCAGTGCTGTCCCCCAAATTTCCTTTGGGCCACTGTGGAGAAGCTTTTTCAAAGCTCTGGTGCATCCCCAGCTCACAGCCAAGCCGTGGGGGCAGCCCCCATGCCTGGGGGGTGCAGGGTAGCTGCAGATCCTTGTCCTTGGCTGCAGGTTCTTCCCCCAGGGTGTGTTTCTATGCCTGGAAAACAAAACCCCATCCTGGTCCGTGGGTGCTGAATTACAGCATCAGTACTAAGGCCGGTGCCATCCCTGGCCCCAGTGCAGTTGCCACGACCTGGTTCCCTGGCCTTGCACCTGCATCCCCACGATCTTTCATGGTTGTGGGGGGAACATGCAGCCCTGGCAGCAGTGACAGGGTCTCCCGGTGCTCACAGAATCCCCCCAGTGACCCCTAGGATATGGCTGCTTGGGAAAGCTGGTGCAGCCCTAAATCCAGGATGAGCATCTCCCATCACCCCAATGGCTCATCTCAAATCCAGGATGAGCATCTCCATCCACGAAGCCCCAAGGACACTGAAGCAATGGGCCAGACAGGGCAGAATTGGCATCACTTTTGCCCTAAAAGCAGGAATTTGCCCTTTTTATTATGTAAGGATGAAGGGTACAGCGTGTCCTCCCCCCGCCGAGGTACCTCTTGGGCACAGAGTAAATTAAAAACTGCTAATTTGATTCTGAGTTGCAATTAAGGAAGAAATGGGGCTTTTCAGGAGTAAGTGCTGGGTGACAGCCCATTTCTCCAGCCCTATTAACCTTGAATGAGTGCTCCCTGGAAGAGGGGCCCGGGTGTGCTGCAGGGGGACGGGGACAGCAGGGCAGTGCCAGCCCTTGTGTCACAGCTGTGGGTGAACTAAAAGTCTTTCCAAGTCACTCCAGTGTCCCAAGCCCTGAAATGCTGCCATGGCTGCTGTGGTCCTGCTGAGCTTTGTGCCTCCAAGCTGGGATTTCAAGGCTCTCCAAGTCTCACTGGCTGCTTAAACAGGGCCAGGACATTGCTGTGGGAGCAGATTGGGCCATGTGTGAGGAAAGATGCTCCCAGATTTTCCCAGATGAACTGGTTGTAAAATCATGGAATCACAGAATGGTTTGGGTTGGAAGGGACCTTAAGGATCATCTTGTTCCACCCCCCCCCGCCATGAGCAGGGACACCTCCCACTAGACAAAGCTGCTTAAAGCCCCATCCAGCCTGATCTTGAACACTCCCAGTGTTGGGGCATCTATAGCTGCCCATGGCAACATGCTCCAGTGTCCCACCACCCTCAGAGTGAAAAACTTCTTCCTAATTTCTAATCTAAATCTCACTCCTTCCATTTTAAAGCCATTACCAATCACAATTACCATTTGTCCAATCTCTACGAGCCCTTGCAAAATGTCCCTCTCCAAAATCTCCTTGATGTAAAGTCTGTCCCATGCTGGGATGAAGCTCGGGGCTCTCCTAGTGTCTAAGTATGACAGGGGAGGAGACCTGGGGGGTTAAACAGCTCCTGGGAATGACCTTTCCACAACCACCCTTGTTTAAGCTGGGGGAAGGGCCAGGAACCAGCAGCTCTCTGATGGTTTGGGGTCAGCTTTTGGCACAGGCTCAGAGGATGATGGTTCCCAGCTGTTCTCCCCACCACCAGTTCCCCCACTCCATCTGGTTGGTGACAGGGGTCACACCAGGCCGAGGGTCACACTGTGCTCTTGCTGGTAATACGTGAACAGCCCAGAGCAATGCTGAGACCAGTCCCCCATGCATGTGGCCCCACTGGCCCCCACCCTGCACCCCTCACCCTGCCGGGAGGTTGCACAACAGGATCAGTTCTCCATTGGCACTGAGAGGGAGGAGGATCCGGCACCAGTTCAGGGGCCTAAGGCTGTGCTGGGCTATGTGGTAGCACCATGACAGGCTGGAAAGGAGGTGCATCAGAGCTGTGCCCTCCTTGGGGAGACACAGCCTTGAACCCTCAACCCGGGGCAGTCACACACCCGAAACAGCCGTTTCAGTGCAGAGGAAGCTGCTTGCAACAGCTTCTGACAGCACCCAGCTTTCACAATGTGGTGCAACCCCACGATGGGAAGATAACGGGTTGTGGCAAGGAGCCCGAGAGGCTGTGACAGGTCCCCAGTGCAGCACTGGCCCCACAGATGGGGAAGGACTGTTGAGCTCGGGAGCTTTCTTGGGGTTAAATCCAGGCAAAGGCTGCCCACGGGCACAGGCACCCGTTCCTGCTCACTCCCCAGATCCACATTCAAGGCCAGATTCTGGCACTGGAGCTGCTCCCAGTGTCTCTCCACTTTTGGGCCATGCCCATGGCCAGTCCCTCCAGCCTCATTCTCACTGGAGCAAGGTGGGGACAGCACTGGCATGTCCCCACCATGGGGCTGAGCAGGGCAGGGGAGATGCTGCTGCTGGTTATGGTACCAAAGGGACAGGGGCGCTGCTGACCAGAGCTGGGTGTGGCCCCTGACACCCCAATCCCCTGAACCCTGCCCCCAGCCATTGCCTGCCCGGGTGGGTGAGACTGGGCGCACTCGGTGCATACCTGAGGCTGGCTGTGCTGATGATGTCCCATTGCCACCCGGGCATTGCTGGGGACCCTGGTGGGCTCCAGTGGGAGAAGACAGGAGAGAGAGAGCCCCACAGAGCCCTGAGCAGGCAGGTCCCTGAGAGCATGGGGACAGCCACTCACTGGTCTGGAGACACCATGTCACCCTCCCAGTGCCAGCAGCTGGGAGATGCGATGAAGCATCTGGGGTGCAAAGAGGTGTCAGGGGCCTGTGGGAGGGGACAGAGAGGGCTTCAAGGGGATGTGGGGTGAGATGGGGTGGACTTGGAGGGCTTTATTGGAGTCCATCCAGGGCAAGACGATCATCCAGAGGGAAGGGCCCCCTGTCCCTGGTGGGATTTAGGTGCCCTTCCTGGCTCTCAGTCCCCAGAGGTGTCAGCAGCCCTGGAAGAGGAGCGCAGACACGCTGGAGGGTACATCATGCTCCATTGTGTCCCCGTGGGAACAGCTCTGGCCTGTTTTGCCCAAAAGCCTGTTATACCCCCGTGTAATGTAGGGCAGGGACACGTGCCAGGCCTCCCACATGGTGGCAGAGCCCCCCTGGGTATCTGAGTCCTCCCATTCCCACAGGGCCCATCCAGCTGAACATGTCCCCAGTCAGGGCTGAGCTGATGCTTCTCCTGATGGAGCTGCTCCACTTGGTATAAATAAATACTCATCAGTGCGACAGGGGCTGGGGGGGACTCACCTGCCTCTTCCTCCCAGCCTGACCTGTTTTGGGGTGCCCTGCTCCTACCGCTGCCTCCAGCACCTCAGCACTTTGTGGGAGCAACACGTGGCAGTGCCGATGCTGAAAGTAGCCCGAGTGCCCTGGGAAAGCCCACAGCCCAAAGCTCTGCCCCGCGGGCACAAGGAGCATTTGCACTCCCCCCACCGACCTGGCTCCCTTTGCAGGAGTAACGGGAGGGCTGTGGAGGGTGGTACCCCACAGTCCCCCCACAGCCGTGGCCCTTAGGAGGTGCCTGCAGCACGTTTCCGGGGAAGAAGGGCAAAGCCAGGACACGCAGCCAGTTGCACAACCCCGGCACGGCCAGGAAGGAGGACAGGGCACAGTGGTGTCAGCCAGCCCCTTGGTGAGGACAGGCGGGGGGCTGGTAACAGCACAGGGGGGGGTGACACTTTGGGACATGGTTTAGTGGTCATGATAAGTTTGGGTTGACGGTTGGATGTGATGATCTTAGAGGTCTTCTCCAACCTCAGTGATTCTATGATTCTATGATTTGGGGCAGGGTCTGCCTAGACCTTTGGCTGGGCACTGAGAAGAGGATGGTGGTGATAAATAAGGAGCAGCACATCCCAGACTTCAGAGGTGGGTGACAGCACTGCAGGAGACCCCCAGTGGGGATGTTGGGAGGATCACAGGGGTCTGACATCTCCCTGCCACCCACCAGGAGCCCAAGGTGGCTGAAAGTCTGAAGCCGTCCCTGTCCCCTTCTCTTTGGGGTAGAGGTGTCCCTGATAAGCAGCTGCCAGCCCCATGCTCTGCAGCGGTGCCAAGGAGTTGTGCCATGGCTCGGGCATCTCCTGGCTGGGACACAGCCCCATGTGAGGTTGGCTGCCCAGTAAGCAGCAGAGCCCACACACTGCTCACCACTGAGCTATTCCTGCCTGCCACAGCCACCCCAGCTCCCCAGCAGCCATGGGCAAGTCCCACACAGGCACAGTCCCAGTGTCCCGATCACTGTGGGCTCCTTCAGCCCGCACTGAGCCGCAGGGGACGGAGCTGTGTTTGCTCTCCTATCTCCACGCAGGGCAAGGTGCGAGCACGGGCTGGCACCGCTTGGCCAGGGCTGGGAGGTGCCACAGTGGGGACAGGCACCCTCTTGCAGGGTGGCTGGGGACCACTGGCTGTCCCTGTCCCCTCCTTGTGCCACTGCTGGGCCTCAAGGGGCCATGCCCAACCCAGCCCAAGCACTCAACTCAGCTGGACGCAGACATGGTACAAATGTGAGCTGTATTTTCAGTCTGTGCTGGGGAACGCCCAGTCCGTCTGTCCTGGGTGCAGGCAGCACAGCCATGGCCCAGCCTTGCTCTGCCTGCAAAGTCCCTCTGGTTGCCGGCCCGTGCCAGGGACATGCCCCCAGTGCAGGAAGGGCTCCCACTCCACCTGCCCCTTCACAGCTCCAGGAATATCCAGTGAACCCAGTTGCTGGTGGGATGCTCCGGGGTCTCCTCCCCCAGCTGCCCGCTCCAGCTCCTCCGCTGCCTCAACCGCTCCGGGCTCACTGGCAGTGCTGGAGGCTCCCGGGCACCTGGGCTCACAGGCTCTGGCGTTGCCACCAAGCCCCAGGGGCAGAGCAGTAGCTGCTCCTCTCCCCGTGCACGGCCCAGTCTGGAGGCACAAACCCAGTGCTATTTATCGAGGATGAGGAAGAGTAGTACCATCAGGACAACAGGGAGGAAGATGAGGAGCAGGCTGAGCATCTCAGCCGCCAGCAGCAGTGCCAACAGCAGGAGGTAGCAGCAGCGGCAGCGCCGCTCCAGCCGCTGCAGCGCGCGGATGAGGCAGGGTGGGTAGCGGACGCAGGGCAGGCACCCAAACATGCGGCTGGTGTGGAAGCGCACCTGGAAGCGATGCTCGAGCGCGCCCGCCAGACCCGGGCGCCGGGGTGGCAGGGCCAGGGGCCGAGGGGTGGCCAGGGCGCCGGGTGAGCCGGGCTGGGCGTGGAGCAGGAGCAGCTCCTCTTGCAGCTTGCAGATCTCCCACTCCAGCATGGGCGTCTTCTGGCGGCAGATGGGGCAGCGTACGCGGCCAAACTCGGCGCCGGCGGCCGTGTCCATGATGGCGCGAAGGCAGGTGCGGCACAGCCCGTGGTTGCAGTTGAGCAGGGCCGGTTTGTGCCGCTGGTCGTCGTAGGGCTCCGTGCAGATGGGGCACTCATCCTCATTACCCGCTGGCACATGGCACGGCTCTGCCACCACTGCCGCCACCTTGTTGCTTGACGTTTCCTTGTCCTCACCGGAGAAGCTCAGGATGCAGCTGGAAACACTTCCCAGACTGGGCAACCCTCCCTGTGCTGCTGGGCTCTCCCCGCAGGGCAGGATGGGGCTGGTGGCGGTGGCAGCGGGAGGGTCCTGCCCCGCAGGCAGGGAGGCACCGTGGGCAGGCAGCTGATCATGCCTGGGCAGGAGCGGCTCTGTTGCATCCTCTCCCAGTGGTGTGTCCCAGCAGTTCCCAGCAGCAGCACGCACCTCTCCGCAGAGCTGGGGTGGCTCCCTGGGGTCCCCCGACCCCATAGACTCACTCTGGCCCTGCTGCCTGTCACAGCCTTCCCCACCATCTGCCTGCACCCGTGGGGGGCCAGGCTCTGCCTCCTCACCTGCTGATGGCTCCATGGGGGCGGCTGATGCACAGCCACCACCCTCGCCCACTGCTCCCTGAGCCCCCCTGGGGCTGGGTGCAGGACGTGGGTGCTGCTCCCGGACAGGAGGTGGCCTCAGCACGACTGCCAGAGGGGTACAAGGGCAGCAGTGCCCGTACAGAGTCCAGTCATCCCTCCAGCACGGTTTGGGGTGCCTTCCCAGACCGATGGGTCAGGATTCCCCAAACCACAGTATGTCCCCATTACCCTCACCAATAGACCCCCCAAAAAGCAGTATTGCAGTGAGTATCCAACAGCCACTTCCTCCTCATCCTCCTCCTCCTCCCCAGTGCCGACGCAGTACTGACCTGCCCCGGTCCGGAGGAGAGGGCAACGAGCTGGGCGCTGCTGGACGCTGCCCGCGGTGCGCCACGGGCTGCAGGTGTGGCAGGGCCCGTGCAGGCAGCACTGGGGCCGAGCCGGGCGCTCACCAGTCTGGTTTGTCAGCTGCTGGAAGCGGCTCAAATGCCGGCGGCCCGGGGCAGGCGGCCATGGCCGCGCCAATCAGCACCCGCAGGAGCCGGGGAGGAGCTGGGCCCGTGGCCACCTCTTCTCCTCGCCCAGCAAAACCAGAGCCACCTCTGCAGCCAGTGCTCCCAGCACCAGTGCCCGTGGGGCAGGGCTACACGGGCCCCGCACTGCCCAGTACAGACCCCAGCTCACACCCAGTACAGCACACCAGTATGGGCCCTGCACTGCCCCAGTACAGACCTCAGCTCACACCCTGTACAGCACACCAGTATGGGCCCTACACTGCCCAGTACAGCCCCCAGCTCACACCCTGTACAGCACACCAGTATGGGCCCGGCACTGCCCAGTACAGACCCCAACTCACGCCCTGCACTGCCCAGTACAGACCCCAGCTCACACCCTGTACAGCATACCAGTATAGGCCCTGCACTGCCCAGTACAGACCCCAGCTCACACCCTGTACAGCACACCAGTATGGGCCCTATACTGCCCCAGTACAGACCCCAGCTCACACCCTGTACAGCACACCAGTATGGGCCCTACACTGCCCCAGTACAGACCCCAGCTCATGCCCAGTACAGGCCCTGCACTGCCCAGTACAGGTCCCAGCTCATGCCCAGTACAGCACACCAGTATGAGCCCTGCACTGGCCACCTCTCCCGGCCATGCCACACAAGCAGCTTGCAGTGCTCAGAAGGATGAAGGCTGCCTGGACCCTGCCCCATGCAAGAACACAGCGTCCCGGCGTGATGCCCACCACACAGCAGCTCTGCGCTGGCCCCTGGCTGGCGCCGGGGGTGGGAACAGTGGCCCGGGTGGGGGCTGCAGGTCCAGCAGCTCCTCAAAGCAGGGCAGCGGGGTGGGGAGACCCGAGAAGCTCCCCGGTCTACTCCCTGCAGCACATGGCTGGAGCAGGACCCCTTGACCTGGTGTGTGGGAGGGCGGCTGGGTCACAGGCATGGTGTGGCACCGCTGTCCCTTCCTGTCCCAGCCTGCTCCCAGGGACTGTCCCTGGATGATTCATGCCCTGGTCCCTAATTGCTATTTACGCAGTGGCATCGAGTTCGCTGAACTGGGATAGGAAGATGGTGGCACTGGCCCCACTGGGGCAGCGGCAGGGCCAGCAGGGCTGCCAGGGAAAGGGCTGGAGGCTGCCAGCTCAGCTGGAAGCAGCTTGCAGGAGGGGGTGGAGGACGGGTCCAGCAGAGCAGGCACTCAGGGAATGAGATAACTCAATGGGGAGTGGCACTTGGGGAGCTCAGACCTTGGCATCAAGCAGACTCAAGAAGGTGAAGAGGCAGCAGAGACAGGAGTGAAACTCCTTCCTGAGCCCATCCTCGTTCGCTTCCACTGCTGGAGACAGGGGGAACAGGTCTGTCGAGGTAGCCTCCTGCAGCAAGCGCTGCTGCTGCTGACTAATGCCAGGGTGGAGAAACTCCCCTGCACCAGCTCACTTCCTCTAGGTCCTACCACAAACAGGGGCCACTGCCAACGTCTCAGCTCCAGCGATGCTGCTCACACAGCACGAGGACCCCAGGAACCGGAGCCCACGCAATGGCAGCTTGGACCCACACAGGAGCCAGGCAGCAGCATCCTGCCCCAGAGACCTCACGCCTGCCCTGGGGCAGGGTGCGGGCACAGGCAGCCAGGCTTTGCCCACGCCAAACCCACACCCCCAGCAGACCGTTCCCCCTGCCCCCTGCAGCCCTGCTGCCATCAGGGAAGGGCAAATCCAGCCCCTCCCTGGGATCATCTCGGCCGAAGGACGATGCCAGAGGCAGGTCATTGGTGCTGGCTCCTTTATTCACGCAGAGGCTGTGGGGAAGGGGGAGGAGGCGAGCCAGGCTTATGACCAGGTTTCAGACTGGAAGCGCTGGGACCGTTCCAGGGCTGTTAAATACTCCTCCGCTTCAGAGGGTGACAGACCACCTTCCAGCTGCAACACCGAGCGCAAGGCTTCGGCCACCGCTGCTGGCATCTGCTTGGCGTTCCTGGAAGAGAGAGCAGGCCGTACAATGGAGGGGGAGGAGAAAATCAGGGACACATCTGCAGCCCCAGTGCTCCGGCCAGACCACCCATCAGCAGGGCAGCGACCAAACCCACCACCCCCGCCACCCAGCACAGGCTGCTGCTGCACCAGGACAATGGGAACCTGCCTCACCCTGCAACACAGGCTGCCTGGCACCGAGTAAGTGACAGGCTTCAGGTGGCAGCTCGCACCGTTCCCTCGAGGGCAGCGCCGTCACCTGCACGGGGCTTCCCAGCGCTGGCCGCTGCCTGCAAAGAGGCGGCCGCGGTACCCAGTCTGCAGCAAAGGAGCATCACAAGCTGGCAGCCTTCGCTCCAGCTCCCACACTGCCCCCGTTCCTATCACCCTCATTAGAGGGACACCGGGAATATGCACGAGTCCTGATTTATCAGCAGGAGGGCAGGAAATTGTCCTTTCATCACGGGAAACATTGCGTGTAAAACATGCCAGCTCCTGAGCTGGGTAATCCGACTGCTGTGAAGGAGCAGCCGCCTCAGCCCAACCGCCGCCTCCTTTCAAGAAACCTGCAATGATTGTTTAGATGGCAACAAAAAGCCACTTCAAACCCCACAATAAACAGCAAAGAAAACACAAGCTCCCGTGTAGAAAATACTGGAATAGGACTCAACACACTCAACACACGAGTGCAACTATTTCTTATGGGAAATCAGAAATTCAGGCTTTTTCCTGGAGAGTTTCATTTGATGAACTCACTGTGCGACAAAAAACAGCTAATCAAAAATTTCCCAGGCTGCTCCAATTGGCACGAGCATCTGGCAACGTCCTTGCTGTCTCCCAAGAAGAAGGCAGAATTCTGACTTGTGTTTGAAGCTGATTAACATCCCAAAATACACGGAAAGGAGGTCTTCTTTTTTTGGAAGAGTCATATTGTTTCTGAGTCAGGCAGTGATATGCAAGCACAAGATAATGTAGCCTGGCTTGTGATGGAAAACATGTCAAATATATTTTTTGGTAGAGAAGAAGAGACATTTTCAACTTTTTTTTTGCCCTTGGGCACAATCATAGAGAAGACACAGCCCATGCCCCCAGCCCCTGCCCCCAGGATAGCAGACACACGGTGCTACACAGCCCAGGGCTGCTGCTCAGGGACACACAGCCCAGGGTTCACTTTCCCCATCTTTCCCCTCGGGGCTGAAACTGTGAATACTATTTTGGGGGGAATAAAAGGCCATTTTCAGGATAGCCCACCTGCACCTTCCTGCTGGGCACCCCGCCGACAGTTTGGCTTCTGCAGGTCAGGGAGGGGCACTGTGGTCCTGGGCATCTTTACAGGTGGTGTGGGCTCTTCAAGAGGGGTGGCAAGTGCTCACTGCTGCTGCTTGTACAAGGAGGACTGGCTCTCAGATCCTACCTGCCTGATCAGGGCTGAGGACCACCCTGTGCCACAGACGAAGACCCCAGTGAAATGGATCTGGGAGCAACCCTGATGTCCAAAGACCATCCTCATGGTCACTGAAAAATCCTGCAATGGGAGAGCTGTGCAGGCCTTGCTGTTTCTGAGACACTGATCCTTTTTTAGCAGCCCCCAGGGTGTCTCCATCAGCACCAAAAAGCAGCAGAGGACGGAAGGAGAGGACAGCCATCAAGAGACCCTGCACCCAACAGTCTCACCCTCTGGGCTGGGGATGGAGGCACAACCCCAAGCCCCAAGTGCAGCTTGACGAAGGAAACCAAACCCAAACCCCAGCTACGTGGGTAGGAAGCCCTGGTTTGGGGCGAGGGCCCCAGGAAGCCCTGTGGCATGGTGAGGCATGGCAGCGCTGGGGCAGCAGCGAGCGAGGGGGGGTGGGCAGCCTGGCCTCTGCTTCCTGGGCCATAAACAAAAATCTGCTTCTCCCAGGAATGCAGCGTGGCCAGTCTCGCCCTGCAAGGCACCCGGGAAGTTCCTGCTCTTGTGCGGAACAGGCAGGAAAGAGCCTTCTGCAATTGCTGCTCACGTCGACAGCGAGGCACAGGTTTGCACAGCGCTCTCCAGGTCACGGGGTGCACGACAAACACCGTCACCAGCATCTCGCCAGCTCTGGGAGCCCAAAGCATTTCACAACGCTCCCCCCAGGCAGCGGGTGAGCAGCCTCCTCCCTGCCACAGAGGCAGAGAGAAGGGCAGGCAGGTTAAGGGCTCTGCCCAGGCAAAGAGCCACAGAGCTCAGAGCGGATCCACACTCTGCCTCCAAAGGCCAGACCCCACTTTGGCCAAGAGATCAGAATTTCCAAGCAGCCAAAGGTAACCAGCTGGGGAACGACTGCGCTGCCAAAGGGAGCAGGCTGCAGTGCAGTGCAGCTCACCCCTACCCCAGGAAGGCAGTGCTGGGTGGAAAGAGCCACTCAGGATGTGCTGGTCTCAAAAGCTGTTGCTCACAAGCCCCAGCACCAGTGGAGCTCTGGTATATTGTGCTTTAAAAGCCTCCTGCCCATCAGAGCGGCCACAAGAACAGCACAAGCATTTTTTTCCAGTTTCACTGAGCCCTGCTGGAGGAGAAGGGTGTGAAGAGGACAGGGCTCTCCCATGTATGGATCTGCCATGGGTCAGAGGCCAGGCAGCTGCTGGCAGGGGACACTGGTCACAGGAGCTGACAGCTGGGAGGGATGGGCACATGGGGTGGGCTGGAGCTGGTTCCAGCTCTGCCCCTCCTAGTCAGAACACAGGGTAGGTGAGAAATGGCCCTCACAGCCCAGGGCTTGGGGAGCAGGATGTATGGAGAAGAGGAATGAGCTGGTCCTTCTGTGGGAATTCCTCCAAAGAGGTGGAGAAGCAGTGACATGCAGCCCCACTCCCCCTAGTCCCTGCGCAGAGACCTCTCACTCACCCAGCCAGGTAGATGTGAGCACTCCGGCTGCTCAGCAGCTCCCACACCACTCTTCGGTTCTCCTGGATGCGGTGCTGAACATAAACCTTCTCCTCCTGCAGGGAAACACGGTGCTGAGCCCACCAGCCCTGCCAGCTGCCCCAGCTCCAAGACACCTGCCCAGCCCCTGGGGACTGTTTGCCAGAGCTCAGTGCAGTGCAGCCCTCCCGGAGCAGGGGGCCCAGGGAGAAGCAGTTGGATCGACTCTCACACAGGGGAGGGGATCCCCACACCTCTTGTGAGTGCACTTGGATAGGCTGGTGGGAGATGGGTGCAGCAGCAGGAGCTTTAGTAGTGAACGCACCTCAAGGAGTCCCCAAAATCCTTTGGCTTCCCCCTCCTGCTCCAGTTAACAGCCAGGGCCACGATCTGAGGAGTGCCCATGAGGGCTCCTCTCCTGCCCTCTCCTGTCCCAGCGCAGGCAGAGGAGGCTCCGTGCCCCTCCCTGTGCCAAGGTTGCTGTAGGGCAGAGACTCTCCCCGGCACACCTGGCTGCCTGTCCCAGCCCTGTCACCTGCTGCGCACCTGAAACAGCTTGGAAGGGAATGAACCTTGAAGGGACAACCTCAGTCCCCTTCCTGCCCCCTGGCAGGGCTTAGGGACTGGGTCCGACTGGCTTTTGGCACAGTATCGCCCAACTGAGGAGAGCTCCCAAAGGGTTAATCCACAAGCAACTGCCTACGGCCCTGGCTTCTGCCCAAGAAGAACACCATTGCCAACGTGCTGGACCAGGCGGCTCCTCCGTGACAAAGGTGACACTGTGATGCAGGCCGGGCCCTCCGCGGCACGTCCCACCACGCCAGGCTCCGCACAGCGGCGAGCTGAGACGCAGGCACAGCCTCCACCCCATGTCCCGCTCCCGCCCATCCAGCCCCAAAGGCAACAAGGCTCTTGCTGTGTCTGCCGCAGTCCGGAGGCGCGCGTGGGAATGGCCCCGGGTCACAAGAGCCGGTGACCGCGCTGTCAGCAGGGCCCACGCGGCTCCGCTGCTTGTGTCGCACTGGACACCAGGTGACCCCAGCATGGCTCCCCGGCTGCCACGCGGCCGCCGGCGCTGCGGGAGGTGAGCGCGCCCGGCGAGCACCGGCACAGCCAGCCGGGGTAGCTCAGCTCCGGCATCATTAACATTAATCAGCTAAGTGCTGGCAGAGGCTCTGCCAATGAGGCTGGGGCTCTGAGCGGGTCACGTAAGGACCTGCAGCTACCTAGAAACCAGAGCACCCCGGTGACAAAGTTGGGTCACAACGTCTCAGCTAAACCCCAGCATCCTGCTGAGAATTAGCGGCAGCTGCATTAGGCCAGGATCAACCAGTCTGCACCGCCTGGGACAGAAGGTCACCACAAAGGGGACCTTAGGAAGAAAAGAGGGAGATCCTGCTCAACTGTGGAGCATCCCAGCTCTTTTCAAAGAGCCGGGCTCTTTGAAAACAACATTTCTGATGAGTTAATGGCTGTGACCCCACCTAGAGCTGCAGGTACAATGGCCCAGAGCAGCACATCCTACCCGGCTGCACTCCCGTTCATCTCCCCATATGGCACTGCAAGGATTTGGTGGCAGAAACTCGGTGACAAACTGCTTCACCCCACAGAGCAGGCAGAGAAGGGAGGCTTGGTGGCACGCTGCAATGTGAGTCCTGTCCCTCCAGAGCCTGAGAAGGCAGGAGGAGTCTCTGGGGCCACTCTCCAGATTCAGGGAGCGGTGGGTCCCCCTTCACTGTGTGAGCCATCAGAAAAAAGGCAGACAGGTGACCCAACAAACCTCTGCAGTGCTGCTCCTGCTCATCAAAGCCTTGGAAAGCCTTCACAGAAGCATTCAACTCGTGCCTTACAAGCGACTGAATAAAAGGCGCTGGCTTCGTGTCAACGTACGCACACAGCCAGGAGAAAAGGACTGAGCAGCGGAGCTACCCAGAAATACCATTCCCACCAACCTTTATCAGATCTCTGTTTCAAAGGCAGGCTGAGCTTCCAGTGCCATCACGGGACAGGGCAAGGCAGACGAACACAGCCCCAGCTCACAGAGCCTCTCTGGCAACAATGAATGCCCTGCAGCCCAGAGAGGGGCTGAGAGCTGCCTGCCAAAGACACAATCTGGGAAACAAGGGAGCAAAGTGAGGAGTTGTGGGGGTGCTGGTACCTCTGGGGAGCTTTCTCCTGCATGGCTAAGGCCTGGGGAGAGCTGTTGCAGAGGCCAAGCTCCTCAGCTTCAGCCAGCAATCAGAAGGACATGCTGGGGAGTGTAGTGCTCAACCAAGAAAGGTTATTGCCTGGTGATCCCACTGAGAGGCTGGAGAGTTTTTATCATGCATGTGGTCCAGCCAAACAAAGCTGGCTAGTGCCTTATCTGCTCCAGAGCTCACCAGCCCTGTCCCAACAACCTTTCTAGCTCAACTCAGCCAGACGTGTCCCAGCTGGGCAGTGTCAATGCAGTGCTAGAGGGGATCCCAGCCAGCACAGCGTAGGGGGGCAAGGTGACCACTGTGCCACCCCACCAGGCCCTTCACAGGTGCCATGCAGCAGGTACAGGGGCCAGAAACACTGCCAGAGTCCCATCAGTGCTGCCTGAGATGCTTCTGCATCCACCCTCCTCCTCCCCTGGGAACTAACCTGGTCCCTGGAGAAGGCAGTGAAGAGGGTCAGGAAGCCCTTTGCCATCAGCTCTTCCCACTCCGCCTGGCAGTAGAAGTCCTTGGATTTCTGTCGGCAGCCGAAGAACAAGCAGTTCCCTGAAGAGAGCAGACTAGAATGGCCATGCTGGGTGGACAAATGTCCTGTGAGTGCTGGGGACCATTGGTGCCCACAGGACCTGTGGCAGAGTCCCAAGGCTCTCGCATCTCTGCTGTGCCTGCTGACAGCCACAGCCTGGAAGAGCCAAGAGCAATGTCAGCACGAAGCCAAGTGACCTGTGGCAACCAGAGGCCCCAGTGTGCTGGAAAAGTAGGAGGTGGGGGACAGGTAGGGTGAGAAGAGCTTCCCCAGGGCCGCCTGTTCCTTGCTACCAGCCTCAGCTTCCTGCTGAGACCCACAGCTGAGCCGGGGAAATGAGGATGGGACAACAACAGAGGCAAAATCCTTGTGCAGCAACAGCAGAGCTCAATAACCCATCTCCGCTGACAGAGGGCCAAGAGAGTCTCCGCAGAGCCCCACCTGGATCACAGCCTTGCAGCCTTGTGAATAACCACAGGCTGTACACACCCGGCTCTAGTCCTCCCCTGCCCCAGAGCCCAGCTTGCTCCCACTTAGATACAGCAAAGCCCGGGCCTGCCCAAACCCTCGGCAGCCCCCTGGCCCTTCTTCCCACATGCTGAACACAGACCTGTCTGCAGCAAGGGGCATCCCCAGTCCCTCCCATGACCATCCCTCACCTCTCCACCCTTGTGCCACCCGCTCCTGTATCGCTGCTCGGAAAGGTGCCACCCCTGTGCCAGGGCCAATCATGATCACGGGGGTGTCAGGGTCAGACGGGAACTTCATTCCTCCTTTCTTCACCCAAAGAGGCACCCGGACATCACCTGCAAAGCAAACAGGCCCACTAGCACCACCCCTGCACCTGGGGCACCCTGTGGAGGGTGAGCCGGGCATCCAGCTCTGCCAGGATGCTCTGAAGATACAGATGGCACTCAGCTTCCCACCCCCACCCTGCACCAAGACACCCCTGTGGCCAGAGGTACACTGTGTGTACATGAAAAGCACTTCAGCTGTCTCAGCACTGTCTCTGTAAGCACCTAAGTGCAGCCAGAGCAAGGCGAGAGCCCCACAGCACACAGGCAGTGGGACAGTCTTCTCCTCACACGGCTGGTGCCAAGGAAGGAGAGATCTCAGCCTGGCTGTCAAGTGAAGGAGGGCCAAACTTGCCTCTGGAAGTCAGAGGAGGGGTGAAGGTCTCCATCTAGGTACTCTGAGAAGACCAAATCTTGCCCTAGAGTCATACAAAGCAATTCTCTAACCATCCTGCCACAGGGCCCTGTGAGCTTGTCACATTTGCTTGGGGACCCAGCTGGAAGTGTTCAGTGGCTAGAGCAGATGAGCAGCACACAGGGGCTTTGCAGGACAGGGTGGATGTGCTGGAAAGAAGGACTCTCCTTCCCAGAGCTGCTGCTATGGGGCTGGAGGCATCCAGCAGTCAGAGCACTACCAGCTCCAGGACACCAGGAGCAGTCCACTGTGGGACAGCAGGAGCATGCGCTGGGAGATGAGCAGGAGCTCAGAGTGGCCAGGGCAAGCTGGAGGAGCACACCATGCTCTGAAGAGGATAGGAGCTGTGAGGAAGGAGGGCTGCTGTGAGTTCAGCCCAACAGGCCAAGCCAGCATGCTCCAGCTCCCTGTGGTGCTGGTGCTCCACCCAGGGTCGAGGCAGCTCCAGTGCACGGCCAGCAGGCACACAGCTCCACTACGGTTCCGTGGGATCAAGCACACAGGGTTCTCACAGAGCCCAGGCAATTACCTTGCTCCGGGTTGAGAGAAGCCAACCAGGTAGAGCAGAGGCCACGGCGGGGTTTGCTGAGCCGTGTCTTGTACCACACTACGGCCATGAGGATCTGGATCCGGTCAGGGTGAGCCTGTGTCCAGACAGGAAGCAGGAGAAATGAGGAGACACCCAGCACAGCTCTGCAGAAAGAGTCTAGTGCCTCCTCTGGGGACAAAGCCTATGCCCATCTCCCACCAGGGGGTCTGCAAGACTCATCCTAGCCCGAAACAGCCACTCGGACACAGAATGGAGCACACCCTTGCCCAAAACCTTTCCGACATGGAAGGGGTTTTCCCCAAGAAGCAACGCTGCGGGATGTTCTGCACAACTGGCAGCTGCCAGAGACTGTCCAACCCAAGATGTCCCACGGAAGGCAAATGCCACCGGTGCTTGTGCTGGTGGGCCACGTCCTACCAGCACCTCCCAGCAGCGGCAGGAGGCAGCACTCACCCTTCCCACAGCCACATCATCCAAGGATGCTCCCAGCCTCCCTGGCAGCACCTCCCACTGCTCCCTGACACAAGAACACCAGTGCACTGGGCCAGTCCCTGCACTCACAGGGCTGCGGGAGGGCAAGTGCCCCAGTTCAGGGGCTGGCACAGCCCTGGGGTTAACATCCAGCACAGCGACCTGCCACACACACTCACAGCAGAGTTGGAGTTTGGGTGGGCTGGGGGTGCTCGGAAGGTCCAGGAGTACAGCCTGGCATGGCACCAGTGGTCAGCACTGGTCCAGCTCAGAGCCTGGGAATGGCTGAGCTCTTACCAGCACGGAGGAAGCGATGGAGAAGGCGCGGGGTCTGATGCGAGGGATGAGATCCAGCAGGTAATCGGGTGGAACAGCGCACGTGGTGTGAGGGAAATCCCACAGAGCCTGCAAAGCCAAGGTGGGGTGAGCCCTAGAACAGCCCAGCAGGCAGCCTGCCTGCTTCTCGGGGTGTCAGGGGCTGTCCCATGCTGCTGGGCCACACTGCCCTCAACCAAAGGCACTGCACCAGGTACCTCCAAGCACCGACCGCTGCCCCCCACCTCAGACCCAGGCTGCAGCACAGGGCCCACCACAGAGCCCGGGGGGATTTGGAGCAGGTCTGAACCACCAGCGGAAATCTAAGGATGCTTCAGAAAGTGGGTGAAGTAGATTAAATTCACCAGCTGAGAAATCAGGGCTGATCATCTGCCTGGGTGCTTTAAGCCATGGCACAGCCTGCAGAGGGGGGGTTTGCTGTGGCCCCCAACCTTACCTCCAGAGTGGTCCTGCGGGGCCGGTTGCAGTAGCTGTACAGCTCTTCCTGACCCTGCGCAGAGCTGAACTCCTGCAGCTTCTCCCTCTCCAGCTCATTCGTAGAGAAGTAGGACAAGAGGTGGAAGAAGGAGCGCCGTGGCACGCAGGAGATGTCCAGGTAGTGGGTGACCAGGTGCCGGACGGTGCAGGGCTGTGGCAAGAGCACAGGGAGGGACGTGCCTGCGAGGCAGGGCAACGGGGAGGGCTCAGGGCCAGCAGAGGGGTCCGATGCCCGAGCGCTGCCAACGTGCTGCACCCACAGTTCTGGGCTCCTCCAGCAGCAGAGCAAGGGCAGCTCTGCTGCCTGCAGGCACCCCACCCTGCATGAGCATGGTGGTGGAGCCAGCTTTAGCTACTGCCACTGCTGCTCCCCACATGGACCCCCCCACTCCCTCCTGCTCTCTCCAGCTTGCTTTTCAAGCCCACAGGTTTGCAACAGAGAGTCAGTGGTGTTGAGCTGCCCCTTCCTTAACACAATCACTTTAGGACAATTCCTCCTGCACACAATGCCATGGAAATACCCAGCAGTGTCGTATGGGTCAGGCCCGTCCTTGTCTCCTACTTCTCCCCCAAGGGTGTGAGAAGCAACCCGAATTTCTCTAGGGTTTGCCTGCCAGGAAAAAAATCCCAGCACTGGCAGACATGTGAAAGATGAAGGGGGAAGGAGCATGCAGGGGACAGGAGAGAAAACTCTCCTACACAGAATCATAGAACAGTTTGGGTGGGAAGGGACCTTTCAAGCTCATCTGGTCCAACTCCCCCTGCAGGGAGCAGGGACATCTGCAACCAGAGCAGGTTGCTCAGAGCCATGGCCAACCTCTCTTAACTGAAAACCATCGCCCCTTGTCCTGTCCCAACAGGCCCTGCTAAAATGTCTGTCCTCATCTTTCTGACTTTAAGCGCTGAAAGGCCCCCAGAAGGTCTCCCTGGAGGCTTCTCTTCTCCAGGCTGAACACCCTCAACTCTCCCAGCCTGGCCTCCCAGCAGAGGGGTTCCAGCCCTCCCAGCATTGCTGGGGCTCCTCTGGCCCTGCTCCAAAAGGTCCCTGTGTCTCCTGTGCTGAGGCCACCGGAGCTGGCCCCAGCACTACCACACAGACTGTAGAGCCACTAAAGGATCCAAAGGGTTTCTCTAGCTGTTGGTGATGGTTTGTGGCTGCAGAAGCACCTGCAGTAGGTCCCTGGGGTGTGGACATCATGGGGAGACCTGCACACCCCGGGCAAGGAAGCACAGGCTTCCCAACTTGGGACTCAGGCTGGGGAGGCTGCAGGACCCTCTGCACTGTGCTGGGGGCTGCAGAGACACAAGGCTGGTGCAGCACGGACACGGCTGGATTCTTCCCACGAGTCACGGGCTCCACACGTGCACAGGGCTGGGAGTCCCCACGCAGCAAGATGGGAAGATGTCCTGTACCCATCCACCAACCCCAACTGCCCCTTAACCAGGTCGACAGCAAAGGAAGAGCAGAGAGCTCCAGGCTGGGCCAGAGCCCAGGGACTGCCCCATCCCAGCAGGGAGGGAACAGGAAAGGAGCAGTGGGCAGGACCTACCAGGCTCTGTGGGCTTCAGCACAAAGCACCTGTCTGGGTCCAGACGCAGGAGCTGGCAGAACTGCTGCACATCCTCGGGGCAGTTCTGGGGCTGGATCATCACCACGTCCCCCGCACTGAACCTGTGGATGCAGCAGCAGGACCTGCCGAGGGCAGTCATGGGGCAGGCCCATGGGCACCGCACCACCACCCTGACCAGCACGCGCGCCAGGGGACAGCCCACAGCTCAGCCAAACTTCCAGTGTCACTGACATTGTGCCCTCCAAGCTGACAAGGCAAAGGGGACACTGCCACACACCCCTGGGCGGGGGACAGCACAGCAGGGACCGCATCCACAAGGCTGCAGCCTCAGGTGTTCCTGAAGGAGGGGAGCAGAAGAGGCCAACAGGCTGCAGGGCACCGAATCCCACAGAGCAAAGCTCAGGGGAGTCAGGAAAGCACTCACGTGATCCCCGAGCCCGTGACATCGAACTCGATGAGCCGGACATCCTGGAAATGGGATTCTGCCGTGACCCTCTGATTGGACACCACCCGGGCAGCGAAGGGGTGCAGCTCAGAGGGGACAGTCCTGGGTCCTGTTGGCTGGGGCCGGCCACCCTCAGGCTGCGGGGAGTCCTCGGCCAGGTAGTGCAGGGTGTATTTTGGGGGCAGGCTGTGGGAGGAGAGCAGCAACTGTGGTCACCTCCATGATGCAGTCCTGCTGCTGCTGCTGCAGTGTTAGAGGCTGGAGGCAGGGAGAGGCGTGAAGTCTGGCCCTGGGTCCACCACCCATCGTCCCTGTCCCCTGGCACTGGCCTGTGGAAAGCCCACATCATGCATACTGCCAGAAGGAGATCCAAAAGGCTCCAAAGCAGGCAGAGGGAGGCTGGTCTGACAAGGGCAGAGGCACATCAGGACAGCAAGATGGGTAGAACCCTGCCAGGGCAGCTGACACATCCCCCCAAAGGGGACAGGGGACACCCCATCCAGAGAGAGATGGGCCACCCATGGCTGAAGTCCAAGGGATACCTGAGACAGCAGAAGCTGTGTGGGGAGGCTTCCTGCTCAAAGCAGAGTATATCTCCATCCTGGCAAAGGGCCAAGGACGTGTGGCATTTCACACCAGCCAGCTCCAGCAGCCCCTGACCACCCTCTGCACTCACCAGACGTCGGGGCTGATGACCTCAAGGCCAGGAGGGAGAGGATACAAGGTGAGGATCTTGTCCCATAAGGTCAGGAGCCACGGATCGACCACTGCATCTGGCCTGCAAGCAGGAAATTTGGGCTGCAGCAGTGCAGTGGCATCTCCTCAGGCTCAAACACTGCTACCCCTGCACCCAGACAACTCTGGGCAACCACCTCTGCTTCCCTCTCGCTGGGCAGTCACTCCATTGCTGTCCCATCCAGCTTAGGTCTGGAAACGTGTCCCAGCCACTCTAAGCACTCACTCACTCTCTGCAGCCCAACCACTGATGTCTGATCAGAGCCAACAGCCGCCCCGAGCACAACCAGCAGCAGTCACTGGCCCCTGAGTCACACACAGCCCCTGCCCGTGCGAGGAGAACAGCAGCACAGCTCAGGCAGCCGCAGTGCCTGCAGGTACGTGGCCGTGACACAGCTGACCCCTGCTCTGAACGGACTGGGACAGGGCTAGGAGGTGTTGGTACATGCCAGGGGTTGAGGGACACGCCCGAGAAGCGAGTGACCCAGGTCTCGGCACAGGAGGGTTGTGAGCAGAGCAGCACGTTCGCAGGGAGCAGCAGGAGGCTGCTGGGCAAGGCTGGGGTGTGGGAGCAGCCGCTGCTGTCCCCGAGGCCGGGGTAAAGCACACGCAGCCCTGCCCTCCGCCCGAGGACAACACTGTTAGTGCACCCCAGAGCTCCCCTCCACTAGGCTCTTACCCCAAGTCATGCTGGTCGTCTCCCAAGGCCACTGGCAGCAGAGGGTTGCCCCCGAGCTGTAGCACCCGTTTGTGCAGCTTCTTTGCAACAAAATTAAACCTGAGCAGAGAGTAGGGAGGGCTGTAGAGGGCAGGGCAGCTCTAGCAGGACACAGGCACCAGCTACCTGAGCTGGAGCAGCACAGGGGCAGGTGCAGCCAGTGCCAGCACGTGGACTTGGCCCCGTGCCCTGCCCAGCCTGTGCCTTCATCCTGGGGCAGCTCGGAGGAGCCACTGGCTGCCACTTGCTGGGCCACACCAGCCATGCTCAGCTCCCAGAAGGGACTTGGGGCAGCTCCAGCTTCCCTCCAGGGAAGCTTTTGCCCTGGATAGGGAAACACTTCCTTTTCTCTAGCCCCTCACTGCCCCATGTGCTCAGGCACAGTCCCATCCCTCCCACCACTGCTCTTTTGGGCACATGGGAACAATCCTTTGGGAGAGAACTGGGACAAATGGGGTTGGCTGCCACCTGAAACTCTGTTTCATGTCTCTTGTTGACTAGGTCCCCTGAAATTGCTGTGGCACAGGCTTTCCTACAGCTCAGACAGAGAGCTGAATGGCTGTAATAACTGACTGGGAAACGATGTCCCAGACACAGCAAAGAGATTGTGAGGAAAGAAAACGGACAGAAGCCTGGTTCCTGGTGGTCAGGAGGGACACAGGCTGGTGGCACAAGGATCTTTAAGGCTGCTGGGAATTACATTTGGTCTGAGCTGCTGTTCTAGAGTCAGGCTCCATCTCCCCTTACCCCCTTCATTCTCCAGCCACTCGGGTCTCGCCTGCAGCCAGGGCTGTGAGGAGCCGCAGAGCTGCTTACTTGGGATAGGAGGAGTCGCCGAGGCCCAGCACGGCGTAGTCCAGCTGGCAGAGGGAACCGGGCGGCAGGTTCTTCCGGAACAGAAACCGCCAGAACATCTACAAAGGACACGGCTGGGCAGTCACACTGCTGACAGGGAAGCCTTCCCTGCCTGCCTGCCTCCAACTGCCTGCACCGGGCCCCTCCTGCCCCCTGCCAAATCCAAGCAGAGTGGGGAGCACGTCTGTCTGCAGAGGAGGATGCTCTGGGAGCCCTCCACAAGCCTGTGGCCCTTGCAATGGCAGAGCCCCTCTCGGCTGTTAAGCTAATGAAACCTCACCAGCTCCCTGCCCGTGTCCCACAAGCAACGTGAGACCTGACTGGTACTGCTCCAAAGCTCCCCCCTCCAAAAAGAAACACTGCTGAAAGAAAGAAAAGCTGCTTCAAGAGAGAAATCCAGTCACCAGACCGGGAACAGAAAAGCAACATGGACAGGAGTGTGTCCTACCTTCATGTTGTCAGGTGGGTCGCCCTGGCCAGTGGTTGAACAGACAAACACCACCAGCAGCTCATTGATGAGGTTGGCCTATGGACACAAACATGGAAAGGCACATTCAGCTCAGCAGCCTACTAATGTGTGTCCTGGCTGTCCCATCACGGCTGCTCACATCCCACCCCACCCCATCCATGGACAGACCACACTCAGGGTAAAACCTGTAGCCCCACGGGCAGGACCCCCTCTGCAGGCACCGCAGCAGCACCTACCTTGGTGCTCCTGGCCTTGCAGGGCAAGGCTCAGCTTCTGTCACTGAACACAGACCCTATCCCAAGAGCCATTGCTCATTTTTCACACCTTTTCAGCTGAGTTAAGCACAAGCTCCTCGGGAAGGGTACAGCACCAGGGTCTGATGAAATACAGCAGGTCACAGCAAGGGTGGAGGATGCCCGAGTGTCAGCAATGGGTTTGATGGAGATGAAGCAAGACCATAACTGCCCGGAGCACCTCTCTGCATCACCACTCACCACATCATAGCTGTCCAGCGCCTCCACTCTGCACTGGAAGTGCCGTCGCTTGGCTTCCCTGCCAATTCTCTCGGCTGTGTCTTCAGCCGTCCCAGTTTGGCTGCCAAAAAGAACAAGGAGTTTCCGTTCCGCCATCTGCAAGAGACAAAAGTGGAGCCATCACCAGGCAGCGAGGGGGACACGGCTGGGCTGGGTTTGACACCGTGGCTGTGGGTTCAGGTGACATTCATGGGGTTGACGCTGCAAACAGCAGGTGGGGGGGCTGAGGAGTTGTGGATTTGAGGCTCCCGGGCTCTCTTTCCCCTGGGCAGTGTTGAGGGAGTGACACCCCTGTGCTATGACATCCCCTTCGCTGTAACACGCTCCTTGCCATGACATCCCCCCTTTCCTCTGACACCCCCCCGGCTGTGACACCCCCTTTGTCGTAGCTCTGCCCGTGCCCCGGCTGCCAGGACAAAGGGAAGGGGGTGACTTGGGGCGGGGGGGGAGGATCTAACCTCCACATCTGGCCTCCTCTGAACAGGACGAGTTTTAATCCCGTCTGCACCACGAATCCCCCCAACCCGCGGCGGGCACTCGGGGGATGGGACGAGGAGGCCGGCGCCGGGGGACGGGGGCTCGGGGACGGGGCCCGAGCCCCCGTCCCCCGGCGCCACCCCCACCATTGAACCCACCGCGCACTCACCATCCCCACCCCGCCGCTTCCGCTGACGTCACCAACTAGCACCACATCCCCTTCATGCGTCATCAGCCTGCGCCGCCGGAGGGCCCCTGCGCAGGCCGGGGGTTCCCGGAGGGGGTCCCCGAGGGGGTCCCCGGTGTCTCCTCGTCCCTCCCACCCCCATGTCCCCGCGGCGGTCGGGACGATGCTGTTCTCCCTGCGGGAGCTGGTGCAGTGGTTGGGTTTTGCCACCGTCGAGATTTTCCTGCACGGCCTGGCCCTGCTCGTCTTCTCGGTGCTGCTCGTCCTGAAGGTGGACGGCGAGGCCTCGGCGCTCACCTGGTGGGATGTCTTCATCCCCTTCTTCGCCGCTGACGGTCTCAGCACCTACTTCACCACCATCGTTTCGGTACGGCTCTTCCAGGACGGCGAGAAGCGCTTGGCCGTGTTGCGGCTCTTCTGGATCCTCACCATTCTCAGCCTCAAGTTTGTCTTCGAGATGCTGCTGTGCCAGAAGCTGGTGGAGCACACCCGGGAGCTCTGGTACGGGCTCATCATGTCACCCGTCTTCATCCTCCTCCAGCTACTCATGATCCGGGCCTGCCGGGTGAACTGAAGGCGAGGGAGAGGGCTCTGGGGTGCTGCCCCGGCCGGGGACGTGCCAGGCTCCGCTGAGCCGAGAGCCCTGGACTCCTAGCGACAGCGCTCGGGATTTTCCCCACCCTTATTTCCACACAGGGCAGGTTCCACGGGGTGGGTGCAGCGTGAGGGGGGGTCTGTAACCGGGCGCCTCGCTGTGTTCCGTGGCATCAGATGTTGTCAGCAGATCTGTTTGTGCCGCATTTATTTCAGTTCACTCAGCTTTTGGGTTTAGTCTTAAAGTGTCCTGTGACCCAAGCGCTGTTTGACATGGCACTTATTGTACTTTGAAATTAAATAATGCATTGCAGGATTAGTTTTATTTATACAATTTTTTTTTTTTTTAATTTTTTTTAAATTTTTTTCTCCCCTAGAAAGCATTTGTATTTAAAATTGCTGCCTGGAGAATGGGAATCTTCTCCTGGGGGCTGGTTGGTGGCTGTAGATGTCCTGGTACCCCCCCAGCTGATGGCTGCAGCCCTGCCCTGTCCTGTCAAGGCCACGCTCGTAAGGATGGGTCAGCTTCAGCAGCAGAGCTGATTTATTTCCATCTGCCCTCCCACTTCCCCGAGCCCCTCGTGCCCTCAGTGCACTTGGCAGAGGACACGCTCTGAGCCGCAGAGAGATGATGTGCAATTTTTGATCAGAAATGTGGGGTTTTTCCCTTGTAATTCAGATCCTTTCACTAAACACCGAGACGGGGTGCCAGGAGGGCGAGGCACAGGGACAGCAGTGTGCATGGCTGGTGCTGGTTGTGAAAGGGGGTCTTGCTGAACCTCAGCTTTGGTTCTCAGACCCCCAGAAAGTGTGAGCTCTCCCGTATTCCTCAGGGGCATGAGGATCAGTGTACTAAATGCCACTGTCCTGGGGAACTCCTGGCACCAGAGACCCCTTGGTGCCGTGCTCGGCTCCTGCCACAGGGGTGTTGAGAAGGGGGGGTCTGTCTCTCGCCTCTGCGAGATGCTGGCTGCTGCTCTACTGGCCAGGCCTAGGGGACTGGTCTCCTGACACTGAGTTTTACAGACCTTTGTACTCTGCTGATGAAGTTGGCTCTGAACAAACATCTGGTGGCCAGGGCTTCCCCTCCAGCCTGTGCTCCCTGGGCCATCCCCATCTATCCAGCTCCTGCTGGTACCACCCTCTCTCCTGCTGCTCTCAGGTTCTGTTCCATGCAGAACTGCCGGATAACCAGCTTTCCAGTTCAGCTTAGCAGAGGCCTGAGGATCACCAGGAAG
This sequence comes from Megaceryle torquata, assembly GCA_024611175.1. Taxonomy (NCBI): domain Eukaryota; kingdom Metazoa; phylum Chordata; class Aves; order Coraciiformes; family Cerylidae; genus Megaceryle; species Megaceryle torquata. The sequence goes on along the minus strand of JANIJG010011797.1, from coordinate 3,304 downwards.
GTGTTTGTGGGTCTGATCTACCCTGTGAGGTGCTCTGAAGACAGTGAAACAAGCAGCCACTCCTTTTCTCTCTAGAACCGTGAGGAAGTTTCCCATAGGTGACAATGGTTGTCCCTTTGTGCTGCTGCCAGCCTGTCCTGGCTGTCACAGAATGACAGTGGGACAACCAGCGACCTGGTCTGGCAGGATCCATGCACTGCCACAGGTTGAACCCAGACTGGGTCCTGATGCATGGTGTGACCAGCTCCCCACCAGCCTCTCTTCAGGTGGCACCTGGCTCTAGCCCTACCTCCATGTCCCCAGTGACTCCAGTGGCCCATACTGGGCCGGCACCAGGGTCCAGTGCTGGAGGTACAGCACGGTAACATCCATTTTGCTCAGTCCTTGCACACCCTTAGGTGATGCTGGGCCCAAGCACTGGGACCTGCCTTTCCAGAGCTCCTCTGCTCCTGCTTCACCTTGTGATGTGGTTTCCCAGGGCTCAGTGTCACCAAGGTGCAGCCATACTGTCCCCAGATCCTCCACTGGTCTGTCTGCCTGGACCAGCCGTTTGCTGTGGCAAGGACACGTCACCTGGCAGGAAAGCAGCCAGCTGCTCCTTGCCCACTTCCACCTCAGCCCAGCGTGAGTTCATCCCTCTGCTCCCTGTCCCTGTGGCAGTCAAGCCCACAACGCGCACGGTCGCTCCGCGTGCGCGGGCCATGGATGTTCCATCACCTGCAGCCATGGATATTGCGGGGGTCACTGGGGTGGCTCTGGGCAGGGGGAGGGCTGGGGTGTGAGGCTGGGGTGGAGCAGGGGGCACGGCCAAGTGTCTCTTCACAGGCACAAAGAACCGGAGCCGCAGAGCGTGCGGGACGCGGGTGGTGGAGGCGGAGAGGAGCAGGAAGAGCAGCAAAGCCTCTGAGTCAGGAGGGGACACTGGCTGAGTCACCCCGGGACCGATCGGTGCAATTACAGCGGGTAATTAAACCAAAGAAGGGGCAAACCATAAACCAAGCAAAGATCAAACAGGTGACAAGCGAAGGCATCCTCCCACTTCACTGCCACGCTTTGCAGAGGAACGGGGCCAGTTCCTGGTGCTGAGCCCCGGCGGGGCTTGCCCAGGACCATCAGCCCCAACCTAGCAAACAGCCATGTCACCGGGGCGTGGTGCTGGCCATGGGGGGACGATGCCACAGCCACCCGCGTGCCACCGAGCTCACCTGCCAGCGGCTTGTCCAGCGTTTTGCAGCTGCCTTGAAGAAGAGCCAGCGGCCGGTGCTTCCCAGCTTGGCTCCTCCAAGGTAAGGGGGGCTCCCTGGTGGCTTCGGGGACACCAGGGTGGCACATTGCCAAATTTTGACACTCGGGGTGCTGCCCTAATGGGGGTGCAGGGGCTGCCTGTGTGACTGGGGGCAGTGGGGATAGCCTGGCAGCCAGGACCAGCCATATCCCTTCCCAGGACCTGCTCCTCATGCGGAGGAGTTACCTGCTGTGCCCAGGGCCACCAAGTCCTGCAACAGAACTTCCCAGGGCAGTTCCAGTACCACAGACTGTGGCCAGGGCGATGGGGCCACAGAAAACTCCTTCAGGGAGCATCCCCCTCGGCAAAATCCTGCTGGACCCTCCACCAGCTGACACAGCTTGAGGGGACAGACTCTGCCACCCATCCCCTGCCCAGTGCAAGCCATGAGGTTCCTGGTGCTCCCTGGCACAGGGAGGGAGGCTCCTCAAGTCTTGGGTCAACAGACTCTTTGATACGCTGGAATGTGCTCTGGTGAAGATTAAAACCTCAGCTGTGGGTTTATTTTTGCTGTGGCAGTGGGTGAGGTGGGAGTCGCTGCCAGCTGGGCCCTTCCCAAACCGCTGCAGCTCCTCAGCTCCAAACACATGTCCAGGGAGCACCCACCTCTCTCCCAGCCCCGAGGGTCAGCCCTGCAGACTTGCTGGGGGAGCAGCACAGTGTCCCCAAGCTGGTGCTGCCAACCCTGGTGGGTGCCTCAGCTCTGCACCCCTCCAAACCACCAGGACTGGCAGGGAAGGAGCCTCCACACAGCCTGGCCTGGCTGCCAGACCAGCATCGCCCTGTCAGAGGGACAGTACTGGCCCCAGCTGTCACCCCGCCCCATGTGTCACAGCTTCTGCTGGGACAGTAGCAGCTCTTGGAGAGACACATGAAATCAGGGATGGCTATGCTGGAGGGAGATGAAGCTGGTGCTTTCATGTCCATGCAGCATCTCCAGAGCAGAACCCAGACTTGAATGGCTCAGATGGGCTTTGTGCACGGAAAGGAAAAGGGTCCAGCATGACCTGAGTTACCACAGGGGTATGGGGGCTCCTAAAGGAGACAGCTGGGAACAGATGGCCCCAGGGATCTCCATCTCCACCTGCATCTTGACATGGGTAGCACCTGGGGACTGTGTGACCTCCTCAGCATGGTGGTGGCTTTAGCATCCCAATGCAGTGGGTGGCTCCCAGTCAAGAGCTGGCAGCTGCTTCTTTGGAAAGACGCTGGGGTCAGGGTTCAGGCAGTGTCCTGCCTTGCCCAGGCTTGTGGGAACATAAGCCACCATATGGGGACAAGGCTGTGAGAAGAGCAGCCACCCATCCATGGGGGTGGCTGAGAGGAGGATTGTTTGGGAGAAGAAGAAAAGGACATGGCTGGAGGGTGCTGTTTGTTGAGCACGGAGAAGATGATGCTGGGAGACATGGAGCTACTGGTCTGGGTGACATAGTTGGTGCCACAGCTTGGCAGCTGAGTCCTGGGACCTGGTGGTGGGATGTGTCTCTGGAGTGGTCCTGTCATGCTGAGATGACTGGAACCACCTCAGAAGTAAAGCCAAGTCTTGCAAGACCTAACTGGGAGCAGCTTCTGGCCACCCATGAGTCCGCGGGGAAGAGTGAGAGGAGCAAGGAATGATGATGGGCAGCTGGTCAGACTGTTATTGCCTTGAATTCTCATACTGGGAGTAACAACTTGCTAAACTGGGTAAGATGCCACCAAATGCCTCTCAAGGCAGATGCCAGCGCAGTCCCATTTCATCTGGAGGAGGCTGGCTTTTGCTGTTATCATGATTGGCATCTGTCACCAGTTTCAGATGAGGCTTTGCAAGGTGCAGGCTGAAGTTCAGGTCCCTTCTTGCCACATGCTCATGTTGTGTGCCAGGGACTTGAGCCACCCAACACCTCCCCAGCCTCATTTTAGTTGGTCTTTAAGGCTGAGCACGACTATCTTCAGAAACTTATGGTGCAAGGCTTGGAGAAATACACTCTGCTCTGGATAAAGAGCTGCCTGGGTGGCCGGGCCGAAGGAGTGGCAGTG
>JANIJG010011795.1:21419-47452 GCA_024611175.1 Megaceryle torquata | reverse complement strand
CGGAAACGCCAGCGACTCGCCTCGCGCCCGCGGTTCGGGCAGAAAGGCCAAAAATAAGGAAAAAGAAAAGAGGACAGGGGGGGGGGGGGGGGGGGGGGGGGGGGGGGCGAGAAAGCTGCTTCTCAGTGCAGTCACGGGGTCCCAGCCTCACAACAAACATTCACATCTGATGAGAGTCTGCAGAAATTAAATGTACTTTTCTCGAGCAGCAAGCGCCAAGTTAGGCTGAACAGGACCCCCTGCACTCTCCCGCCCCAGGGTGCCCGCGAGGGCTCTGTCCCGCCGCGGGGAAACACGGCGAAAGGAAAGAGGCGACGGTGACACGGCAAGCTCCCGGAGCCGGACGCTTCTTGCTCCCGCCGCCCCCGCCCTCCCTCCAACCTCCGCCGCCCCGGCCCCCCGCCCCTTGACCGTGCTCACCGTGTGAGAAGCGTTGCTGGCCCTGAGCGGCGGCAATGCGATAGGCGAAGGCGGGCCGGTCCCAGCTCCTGCCCGGGAGACCCCGGCTCCGATGCCCGGGGAAGACTGCAGCGGGCGGCCGCTGTCCCCTGCCCTGCCTGCGGAGAGCAGAGGGGTGAGCGCGGACGGTAGCGACGTCCCCTCAGGCAGCGCGGCCGTCGGGGCGGCGGCGGCCCACGGCCCCGGCGCTTCGCCGGCACCGCTGCCCGTCTTGCTTTAGGCAGAAGCCATTAAAAGCTAATCACCACCGCGGCTCACACACGCACCGATCCGGCTAATAGCGCGGGCGGGCCGTGCATGCCCAGCTAAACCCTTCATCCGAGATTAACCCGCCACCGGCAGGCGCCTAACCGGGAGAACGAGCCGGCTCTGCCCTGCACACGCCTCGGGGCTGGACGGTCGCCCGATATTCCCCCCCCCTCCGAGCTGTCTGGCCTGGCGAAATCCCGGCGCCGCCGAGGACCCGCCAGGAGTTCACAAGTCTGGAGCGGCAAGTGGAGACAAGTACCGCTTTCCTCTGTCAAACGAGGCCGCTCCGGGAAACGCAGCGATTCCCAGTTTTTCCTGAGTGTTTTTCTAGGTGATTTTTCTGGGCTTTTCCCCCTTTCCTCGAGGCGAACTCGCCATTCCGCACAACAGCACGGCGGAGCCGAGCACTCAGCCCTCTGCCGGCCCCCCAGGCTCGGCTGCCGGGGGAAGAGTGGATCATTGTTCCGCCACGCACGGCTCCACAGCGGCGGCAGCTGCTGGAGCAGCCGCGGGGCGGCCGAGCCTCTCCTCCCTCCCAGCGCTGCACGGCCCGGCCCAGCGCGACAGGGGCGGCACGGGGAGCCCGCAGCCCGGCGCGGTGGCGATCGCGGCCGCCCTTTCCTTACCGGCTGGGTAGGCAGCACCAGCGGCGGCGCTAGCTGAGGGTTTTCTGGTTAACATGGCCGCTGGAGAGGAGGGAGAGGAAAAGGCATGTCAGGGTAGCTCTCCTCCGCTGCTCCTCGGCCTCTCCGGTCGGCGGTTGCCTCTCTTCTCCGATCAGCTACACCCAGACCCAGACACGTCCTCCGCTGCATCCCCTTGGCCGCGGGCCGGCCGGACAGACCCTCCAACGGCCCGCCGTCGCCTCCCGCCGCTGCAGCAGCAGCAGCCGCGCCGCCGCCGCAGCCCCCGGCCCAAGCTCATCACCACCCCCACCCCCGCCCCGGTCGCCCCGGTCCCCTCACACGGAGGAGGGGGGGCAGGCAGCAGAAGGCGGCCGGACAAGAGCCCTCCTCCTCGCGCGGCGTAACAGGGACAAACAGCGCACTGGAGGGACAGTCCCCGCCCCGTCGGCCGCCTCCCCTCCACTCCGTCCCTCCCTGCCGCCCCCACCCCTACCGATCCACTCCGCGGCAGCGGCGGTTGGGAGGCCCGCCGCTCTTCCCCGGGCTCCCGCACGCTCCCTCAGCGCGGGGTGGGGAGCGTCCTCCGCTCCCCTCCGCCCGCCCGCCCAACGGCCGCCTCCCGCGCACCGCCCGCCCAACGGCCGCCGCCTCGCCCCGGCCCCTGGGCCCGGGGAGGGGTCGCGCGTGGCCACCCGGCCGTTGGTCACCCCCCGTGGTCACAGCCATCTTAGCCGCCGGCAGGCAGCGCGCGCCGCGCCCCGTCACCCTCCAGCCCGGTGGGGGCCAGGGGCAGGCCGGCCGCCCGGTCCCCGCCCGACAGTGCCGGAGCCTGTGGCGAGGAGGGGAGTCGGGGCCGGCGGGGAAGCCCCGTGTGTGGGAGTCGAGTGGGGGAGAGAGAAGTCTGGGGAGCACGAAGTCCTCAGGCAGCCGGGGTCGCCTCTGTCAAACTGGAAGGGCAAAGGTAGCGCCGTGGGAGGAAGGATAAGTAACGTGAAACGTGTAATGGGATGGCAACTATAAAAATGGCAGTGAGGGAGAGCTGTTGGGATTTCCCTGGAGCCCTGAGTGCCTCAACCTAGAAGGAGGAGTCCGCGGGGCTTTATTTGCCTTGTTTTCCAAACTGTACAACATGCTTTGTGGAGTACAGTGATTTGGATTCCTGGTTTGTCAGTTTGAACGTCATTAGAACCAAAAATAGATACCTGAACATTTGCTCAGCTTGGGACAGCATCAAAATGAACTCACCTACCTACACTCAACCGTTTTTGAAGTCTGTACAGACCACGTATATTTTCCTTTTTGAAACAACTGGTAGATAAGTAGACAGACCACCCTTCATGTCCTTCCATGGAAAAAGGCAATATAATTCCCCTTTTCCTATGCCTAAAAGAAAAAATAATCCATCCCTGCTGCCAGAAAGACTTTGTCTCTTTCAGTTCCACAGATACATGCATAAACAAAGACATTTCCTGTGCTCTTACAAAGAAATAAACAATTTCCCTAACCCCTCCTGTGACAGAGAAAACAATTGTACCTTCTCCCGCCCACACCCACCTAATCTTTTCCCTTCACTGTAGCAGAAAGAAAGCTTTGTCTTCCTCAGTATCTCCCCCAGATGTCCCTTCCTCTTGGCTGCCAGGTGTATAAATGCTGCTTGCTGATTATTCTCAGTATTTCCCCATAATTTTCACAACAGTGCTTCCACATCAAAAGGGTCTGAATATCAAATGCTGTATTAGTGTTCTTGATGAGGTACCTTAAATGTTTCAGGAATGGCAAGAGAAAGATACTTTTCTCGTTAGTCTAATGAGGGGAAGGGGGAAGAAGCTAGATGCCTCTCTTTCTCCATCTCTTTCTCAATCTGCAATCCATCCTGTCATCTGCTGTCAAGGATAGTATATGATGGAGTCTGAAGTGGAACTCAAGATGAGGGCAAGCCCATCTTGATTCCTTCTGAATGCAGTACAAGAAACTTCAATTTAAAAGCCTCTTTCATGCAGAGTTTAGGTTGATAAAGAGGAGGAACATGCTCATATAATTGTAAAATACCTTGACTGAAAATAGAGATGCCCTTAACAGCTTTCTTCAAAATCATAGTCATGGATCTACAAAGAAGAGAAGAAAGGAAAGCCTAAATGCTCAAAGACAAAGCAAAGATTAATTCTTTCACACCAAGTGAATTTCAAAATTTCAAATTCCACACTCAGGAATCTGAACCATGTTCTGTTGAGTGACCACAAAACTTTAATCTTTCTGATACTGCTCCAGCTGAATTTGTCAGCAATTTCCTGACCAGTACTACAAAAAAATAGTTCAACAGAGTTCACTTGCCAGGGCAGAAGTAAGTATTAGGCACCTGACAGGAGAAAGTGTACAGTGCTCGGAAATTAGAGAACTAACTGGTTTTTTCTTGATCATTTGCCTGCTTCCTCAGCTTTTACTACCCAAAAATGTGAACTAACCTGTAATGACAGAAGATTAGTCTTCCTTTTCTTGCAAACAAATCTACTGAGTGCTCACAAGTGTCAGACTACTTAGAAACATAGAACAGTCTACACTGAAAGGGACCTTTAAAAGGTCATCTAGTCCAACCTCCCTGCAATGAGCAGGGACATCTTCAACTAGATCAGGTTGCTTAGAGCCCTGTCCAGTAAGACCTTGAGTGGGGCATCCACCACCTCTCTGGGCTACCTGTTCCAGTGTTTCAACATCCTCATTGTAAAAGATAGATATATATCTTTATACCTAGCCTAAATCTACCCATTTAAGACCATCACTCCTTTTCCTGTCACAGGAGGTCCTTCTAAAAAGATTGTCCCCATCTTTATTATAGGCCCCCTTTAAGTACTGGAAGGCCTATGGTCTCCCTGAAGCCTTCACTTCTCCAAGCTGAACAACCCCATGTCTCAGCCATTCTTCACAGGAGAGGTGTTACAGCCCTCTGATAATTTGTGTGGCCCTCCTCTGGACCCACTCCAACAGCTATTCTCAAGAGGCTAGAAAGGTGGTGTCAGCAAAGCACTTCTTTTCAAGAGAAATATCTGAAAAAATTCTTTCCAGATGGGTACCCAAACAGGCCTGCAAACTGGAAAGTGCTACGTCAGTGGGACACAAGCAGTACCAGTTCTGCACCACAATAGCCCCCTAAGGAAGGAGGTGGAAAGGTCAGCAGTTGAAGGTGCAGGTGGGATCAGAGGGCTGCTTGCTGCAGCTGTCTTGAGGAGGCTTAGGTTGGGCTGTTACAGGTACCACCCTCCTGTGATAAACTGCACAAAATGTTCCAGAACAAAAGTTAGTGACTATTTAGTAAAATAAAGTGGTTAAATCACAACCATTAAATGAGAAATTTAAAATGAATTAAAAATAAATAAAATAAACTTAAAAAAAGAAACTGAATAATCTAGAATACATGTTATCTGTAAAATTTTGTCTAAAAGTATTCCTGCCCACATAGTACATTAAAATGCAATATTGAAGATAATTTACTAGTACAGTGAGGAGAGACACAGGGCATGCTGTGTTTCTGGAGCCATTCGATCAGTGCCTTTGTGACCAAGACAGATATTAATTCCAAACAAACTGTGTGCGGTTGCTGAGGTTCATTTTGCCAGGCTGCCTTGGGACCCAGTTCATATCTAGTTGTCCTGTTAGAGAGCAGTACCTCCTTATCATTGCTGTGAAATCCCCCGTGCCACTCCTTTTACCTCTCCAAAGTGGATGACAGTTAGGGTTTAATTATATGGGGCTTTAGTTGTAGGGCAAGAGAGGCTGGGTGGTCAGTCACACAGCATCTCTGCCACTGTGGTATTAACAAATGCTTACGTGGTCAGACACCAGAGAATTCCTGAGGAGCCATGCATCTCCAAAGCTGTGATGATGACTTTGGGGGCTGCCACAGTGACGGGTGAAGTGGTTGCTCAGCAGCTTGCTATGCTCTGACTGTTCTCACCAAGCACAGTAAACTATTTTGGCTACAGATAAATGACCACTAGGTATAGCAAATACGAGGCTCCTCAAACATACGATGGGGATGGAGGATGTGGCACTTAGGGATGTGGTTTAGTGGTGGACTTGGAAATCATAGGTTAATGGTTGGATTTGATTGTCTTAAGGGTCTTTTCTAACCTAAGTGATTCTGTGATTCTATGAAAAGGAGACATAAGACAAGCCTAGAACAAAAAAAGTAAAAATGTCATTTTCTGCCACCTTTTAATCATCTTCTCATACTAAGAACATTTTGTGTAAGAAGGAGAGTCTATACTTATTCTCAACATCCTTTAAAATGTTCTCGGACCCAAGCCATTAAACAATATATGATTTTTCCATTGTTTTTGTGAAATAAGGCTTAGATGCTGATCTGGAGACATTAAAACACTTAAGATATGTCTCACCATCAATTAAACATAGGTTTATGGCTGTTGTCTCAGCCAGCAATCCGTATTTTAAAAGTAAACCCAAAAGCCCAGTCAGTGGTTGCCTCAGGAGCCAGAACACAGTCAACACCAGTTTCTCATAAATGTGTTGTGGATAATTTAGGCATGAGCAGGACTGTTTACACTACAATGTGTCTTTCGGCAGATCGTGCTGAGAACAGTGTAGGCATTTCAAAATACAGCCAGCTACATGGCTGGCATTGCAGATGGAAAGCACATAGGTCAGGGCTCAACTAGATGCACTTCACCGTGTGGTACACATGTAAAGTTTGCAGCTTCACCTCCCCAGAAAAAAAAAAAAATCCCATCAGAGTATCACCTGTAATTTACAACAAAATTGTATTTCAATAAAGTTATAAAAAAATGAGGTTATGTATTCAGAGCAAGAGTGCAGAGAATCACTGCCACAAATCAGTTTTCTATGACATATTTGTGCTGACATGGAGGGTATATGAAGCTAAACGGTCTTGCCAGGTTCAGATGTTTGTTGGCCTTTATTCCAGTGTGTGTTCTGTTGAGGCAAAACTTTATTCTGTGTTGAAGGGTTTGTTCTTTCTGCTGTTTAAGCACATATAAGTCACCACTTCTGTTACAGTATTAAGACACAACAAAGGATGTTTTAGTTGTCAGAGGGTACACCCTGAAGTTCCTATGAGTTGCAAGCATACGAATAAGCTTTTATTCTTATGGTATTGCAGCTATTTTGCAGGAGATATCTCACAATGTATTTGTATTTTTGTGCTGGCAAATTGCATATTAAGGAAAATACTTTCCCTTTTCACCAGACCATGCCAATGTTTCTAAGATTCTGTATTATGAAATTTCTCTATCATTTCTGGATTCTTATAGCATTAATATTCATTAGAATATCACACCTTTTCCTTTGTGTAAACTCCCAGCATGTGTAATGGGAGGAGAAGGGTTCCTGTTTTCCTGCCTCGTACAGCAGAAGCAATCCTGATGGAGTCAGTGGAGTAGCATTAATTCAAAAGTAATCTCATCAAAAAAAGCCTAATGATGGCTGATTCTTTTCAGCTGCTGGCACATCCTTCTTTATGTACTCAGAAAAAAAGTGAACCTCTGGAACGAGAAAAGAAGGAAATGATGTACGTGTCATTTCCCCTTCTTCTGTGGACCCTTTCCACCTCACCTGTGAAGCTACGCAAACAAGCAAGTTATGATAATTGTAAAGACATAATTTAAAACTGCTGTCTCTTGTGTCACTTAAATGTTAGTATTTCCTAAAAAGGTCCTATAAAATAACTGTTACTGCAAGCTTAGTATAGCCTTGGTAGGATTTCTACTAAACTGTTTCAGAAACCACAAACCTGTTAAACCTTGTGTCATTCTCTGAATTCAGTTTCCCCTTCTAACCACTTTGAAAATCAATATAGAAATTTGGTGTAATATTTCTTAAACTCATTGTGTGGGCTACTCAGTTTCAAAACCAGCAGTTCACACACAGGCTTAGTCCAGCTGTTGAAACCCTGGTAACCTTTGGTCATCCAATTCCACATGTGAAATGCAAGAGATTTACTTTAAAGGGCTTATAAGCGTCAGTTACTCTCCACAGCAGCATTTCATAGAAACTGGGATTTAATTCTGTCAGGTGCTGAGAGGTTTCAACTCCCCTGAGTCAGGGAGCCCAAGATCTCACAGGGTGCACTGAAATTGATAAATTACATATCTCACTCACTTGTGATAAAGCTCATTAAAATCACTGCTCTACAAAAGTACAGAAGTGAGACATAATTAAAAGATAATGGGTCAGAGGAACTCAGAATCCAGAAAGCACTCTGACCAGGTTCTCTTTGTCACCTAGGCTTTCTCTGGGCAGAGTTTATTAATAATAAAATGAATCATTAAGTCCCAGGGTCTGAGTGTTATATTATTAACTAGTATAATCTACTGTTGGGATTTACATGGTGACTTCTGAGTTAAACCATGAGCCACCTGCTGAAAAGCAAATTTAGGGCTACATGCTGGGAAAGAACTTTCTCATTAAAATAATAATCAAGGTTTGTTAAGGCAACAAGAAAAGAACCAACCTGATGTGTTGAATTAAACTGAGTGGGAACTGAAGGTACGAGACAGCTGCGGAGAGTTGTCCATTGTGCAGGGGGTAATCCCCACACAGATTTACCTTGGGAAGCACAGACTACATCTGTTGTATGCATATGTAAGAGGAGCCCATGGCCATATTTCCTAAGGATAGTATGCACAACATAAACAGTCCTTTTCCTTTAGTAGTGAGACTCCTTACCCTTCTTCATTTTATCTCTGGAGTGTAAGAAGTGCCCACATAAAATTGGGCATGGTCAGACTGGTATTTGAGTTACAAGAAGGGATGTGAGGGCATCTATATCGGGGAAGGGAAGTTAAGAATGATCTTCCCAATGCCTCCTTTGGTACCTTACTACTAGTCCTTTGGCATGGAAATACCCAAAGCTGCTCAGCGTCTCATTTAGATTGCTATGTGAATGTTTGGTGGATGTGTGTATTCAGATGTGAAGAGGGGGAGAAGAAAAATAACAACTACATGATGTGAAAATGGAACAGAGGCTTTAACTCACTATCATCATTTATAATCTCCTTCCAAAAGGAATAAGTGTGCATATTAACACACAAACAATTTGCAATCAATTCAGAAAATTGCAACTTAAAATAATTGTATAATTTGGAAAATTAAGTAAACAAAGGAGAATTCCTGCAGATGTCCTACAAATAGAGAAAAAGAAGAAGGACGCCCAAGGGAACACTTCAGTATGTGTGCTACTTTATTAGTAAAATTAATTCCAATGATTTCAAAAGGACCACTCACACACAGTTCCAACAGTGATTAGGATCCAGGCTTTATATTCTAGAACAAATTATTTGCTTAGCTGTGATTTTAATTTGCAGAAAGCTGGAGGTTGTCAGCTACCTACAGGTAACTCCCTATAAAAAGATTTAGTTGTGTGTGAAATGGGTAACATTAAACACTTATTAGGCTACACCTAATAAGTGCCTAGCTCATAAAAGGAAATAGTATGTGGCAGAAAAAGATAGGTGCTGATGCTCACTGCAATGCTCGGAAAAGCGTTCTGTGAAGTGATGTCAAAGCAGACTGACAGAAACCACAGGTGATGGGAATATCCCAGAGATTTCACTCTGCACAAGCTGGACAGCTCAAGAACATCTTCTGGAGATATCATCTGCATATTCTTTTAAGAAAAAGCATCACTGCCATCACAAAGCCCTCTTCTGTACAATAAACTAATGGCAGAATCACTCACTTGGTAAAGTTCAGTACTTCTGACTTTCAGCCTCTGAAGGTGTGCAACAAAATACAAGCTGCTGAATCTGGAAACAGGAATTCTGACTCATTGGGCCACAGAGACAATGAGTTACAGAAGAGAAATTCAAATAGAAAAACACTATTGCTGTGAGGTTTTAAAAGTAAATGTTGCATACAGCACAATTAGAGTCTATCTCCACAGTTGTGCAATGTGCAAAGTTTTTGTCAGTATTTGGAATCAGATGAGTATTTTCAAAGAGAGCTTAACTTTAGCTTGTGAAGGCTAATGATCTATTTCTGTAAACAGAAAACACACCGAAAAAACAGGCAGTAAATACCTAAGAGGCAAGAAAGGAAGACAGTAGGAAAGATAGCATGAAAAAGGTTATGAAAGGCACCTAGATTAAAGGGGTGAAGCAAAGAAGAAAAACATAGTGATCTTTTATTTTCTGGCATAAGCTTCCTGGTAGTATGACCCTTGACTTTTTCTGTCTCTCCATTCAGTGCTACTTCCACTTGTGCTCTTCTGTTTGAAGTCAGCTTTTTCTCTCCTACTTCTTCTGGTCTTTGTTTGCTCTCCTAACATCATTTTTCAGTTAATGGGGAGGCTGCAGATGAACCACAGCCCTGCACTGCCACATTTTCTGTCCAGGACAGTACATCTCCCAACAAATCCAGGAATCAGAGTCGGGGAAGATTGCAGTCCTGCTATCTGCTAGGAGAAAGGAGAGAGAGATTTGAGAGGATGACTGAGAGGGATCAGTGGGTTTAAGAGTGATGAGGAAAGTTTCAGGGGAATTCCCTGTATGGAAATAACTTCCTGTTTCCGCAGTCTCTTGCCTGAGAGCTCTGTGCTAGTCCTACCCCTACAGCTGCAGAATATGAGTCTGGGGCACTTACCCATGAGTAGCTCCAGCACAAGGAAGCACAGGGTAATGGGCACCCAGTTAGCGGCAGCCTAGTGGTGAAGGAACTGTGGCCATGATAAGTAAAATAACAAAAAAGACTTTTTCTCAGGAACTACTTTCTTGAAATCTCATTAGATTCACATAATTGCCTAGTTTGGAAAAGACCTTTAAGATCATTGAGTGCAATCATTAACCTACCACTGATAAGTCCTCAACTAAGCCATATCCCTTAGAACTATGTCTGCATTAGTTTCAGGTCATCATTTTTGACATCCAGTTAGTCTCAGGTCAATCAATTTGTGCTAAATCCATATTTTATTTTATCCTATTTTTCACTTATTTTTAGGTCCTTTCTTCTTCCCCACCTTGGTAGTTTTGTCCAGTCTGAAATTGCAGGGGCAAGTTCTTCTCATATGCTGAGGTCCTACTCTTCCACTGCCATGTTTCTTGTTGTCACAGAAGATTTTAAAGTGAATGGTACTCTGACAGCCAGGTGTTCATGGTTGACATCTTCTCAACTGGTTTTCTGGGTAAGATTTTCACCTTGCACTTAAATTGCTCAGTACAGCACACCAAGCTTCTTGTCACTGTGAGATAGCATCATAGCAGCTATTTCACTGTGTATAGCATCATGGTCTCCACACTCTTGAGAAACACTATCACAAGCTGGCAAATACTCAGAGATTCTGAACTCAATGGCATCTCAAAATGCCATGGTCAAAGGGATAAATTCCTTAACCACTGCCTACATAAAGATTCATTCAGGCAGCAAAAAGATGTCATGAAAAGAAACGTGTCTTCTCCTTCTGGAAGATTTAATAGAGTGCCAGACTGGTGACTGTACCAAACTGCAGTTTCAAGAATATATAATAAATGGTCTAATTCTGAGAGGTAACACAGGATGTGTGTGATGTGAAGTTACAGGACAGGTCTACCTAAGACATCTTCATTACCTAGGGAGTGCCACCGAACAGAGAGGTAATCTATATATTGCTGAAAAGAAAAATAAAACATTTTTTTCAACAAAACAAAACACACAAAAAAAAAAACCAAACCCAAAAAACTCCCAAAGCTTTTCTCTGGAAGTAATTCTGTATAATATATGCCACTCACTTTTTATTTTAATTTTGTAGATGAAAGTCTCTACTGGAAAAATGCCAGAACCACAGGAAGCAAACCAGAGGACCGGAGGCACAAAAGCTGATAAGAACAGAGCATACTTCTTCCAAGGATAGCTGGGTGGGTTGTTGTTTGTTTGGGGTTTTTTTAATAATTCTCCTCTTTTGGCTTTTAGCCACAGTTGTAGTTTCTGCTTCCAAGACTTAAAGTAGACATTCCACACTGCTCCACAGCTTTTCCCAAATCCTGTAAGAATAAAAAATCTTTTGGTCCATTTCCTAGGATTTTCCCGTGGCATTTTGTTCAAAAGATCTTTCTCTTTTCAGGCTAAAAGTTGGAGTGCAAAGAAGTATGCACTGAAGAAAATAATTGCTTCATCCATGTACTTTTTTTTTTTTTTTAATGGAAAGATAAATGGTCAAAAACCTGTTGATCCCTTGAGCATATAAGACTTCTGAGTAAATATTCAACCATCATAGCATTAGTTGTGCTGTAACAACATCAGCTGAATATAACAGATCCCACATGCTTACTTCTAGTGAGCTAGGAGCAGTGGAGAGGAACTTCTTTGACAAGGCCAGGTATAGTGACCACCAACACCAGGCATGACACCTGACTGCTTCATGCTTGTTACACAGAAAGCCATAAATATTTAGAAGTTTCCTACACAGATTAGCATAGAGAGATAAAGAAATTTCCTCCATTTATGTTGAGCTGTCCTCGTGAAAATTTGAGCACTTTCTTTGCTACTGTGGAGCAAAATCCCCCAATATCTACCTGAGAGGATAACTGAAGGATTGACAGAATATCTCAGCCACAAAACATGACAATCTTTGAATACACCTCCATTTGAGAAGAAACATTTGCGTGGGAAACAACCAAAACTTAACCTTGAGCAATCAAATCTCTCACAAGGAGGCCTTTTCACTTCCCATCTTCCCCAAGCACTGTGATGTGAAGTCTTTGAAATGACAGTAGCTGCAAAACTCAGGGGCTCAGACAGAGAACATGCCCTAGGGACATGCTGTGATTCCAGCAGCTGTGAGGAAGACATCAACTTATAAAACAGCACCCAACACAGCACTTCTGCCACAAGCATCACATGTAAGAAGGCAAAGCTCATTCCCCAAAAGCCAGCCATCTACAATCAATGCACTTGCCAGTAACTTGTGTAAGAATGTCTATCAGCTGCATAAATGCCATTCACACAACTCAACGATTAAAACAAAATTGCTTTGGCCATTCATCTATAAGCATAAAGCATCCTGAACTCGGATGCCTCAGTAAACTGCAGACATCACATTTGTTCTCAAATGTTGCCCTTTCTTCTGAGTATTGTATATTTTAATTAGAAATTATCAATGAGATCTGGTTTTCTTTAAGAGCAGATTTAGAATATGACAACTTCTACTTTGAAAGTAGATTGCTTTAGACACCTCTGGGCTTTGCTCTAAATTTAAATCACCCATGCAGTATGCTTGTCAGCTTGGGCCAGACATGTCATATAAGGGTTGGTTGGGTTTTGGTTTGTTTTTTTTTTTTTTTCACCTAGATATAAGCAAACCTTAATGTAGAAAATTGAAAAACAACTGGACTACTCTCATCTTCAGTTGAAAGAACCAGAAGCACTATGCTTAAGCCCTTCTTTCCCATATGGCTCATAAAATGTCAAGACTGCCATTTTCTCCCCCTGAAGTGATTTTGACAGTAATTTCCATGTTGATACAGATCCCAGGGAAGTAGACATAACATCTGGACATTGCTTTTTTCATAGCAGAAGAAGGACCTGATATGAGACTGACTCATAAGTATCAGACATTATAGCAAACAGTGAATTCTCTGTGCCCTGAATGGGAATGCTCAGTACCAGCACAGTCCTGGTAGATCTTTGAACAGATGTGTTCTTCATCCAGCCCTAATTAGGAAACACAACTTTATTGTCATTCCCGGTGATATTGCACAAGGTCAACAAAATTACCTTTCTAAAATCTGCATCTGTAAAATCAGTTTCAAAACAGTGATTTGATATCATTGGTTCATAGTGCATATAGTCTGTGCTTGCAAAAAACCACCACTTTGTATCTCTAAGGGTTGCATGTTTCCTTTGAGACTGACACTAATTTCAGCAGGGCCCTTGGCAAGAATAACTTTAGTGCTGCAAGCCTCCATGGGGCTCCCTCCTCAGCAGTGCTGTGCAGAGAGCATCTTTGCACATCCATGACAAGCCCTAACCTTTCCTCCAACCCTCAGCTGCCCTTGAGTTTGCCCCCTCAGGCTATGATTGCCCCATCCTTTCTTTTTTGAGGCTTTCTAGTCTTTGATGCTGCTATAGACAGTGCTGGAAGCCAGGAGCAGGGGAAGGCTGTGGTAAGAAGAAGGATGTGTTGAGACTGAGAGGGAAACTAGGGAATTCACTGTTTGCCATGGCTTGACGGCATCAGGTCAGAGCACAGTGTGGACTGAAGGGATAGAAGGACATACTTCTTGAGAAGGGCTCTGGGAAATGGATCTCTTAAGGGGTAAATAGACTGTGTACTACAGTTAATGTTTCTTATTCCATACAGTAATATCAAGGATTTTTTGTCTGTTCCTGCAGACTTTTACACAACATATGGGATACCCTTTTCTATGCAGTATGAAAGAATCTGTCAGGCATAAACAACTTCTTCAAGAAGAAATTATGACCTTGATTGCAGAAGAATAATCCTAATATCCTAAATAATATCCTAAACACTAGAAGCTGTGAGAATGGGACAGTGAGACCTATTCTTACTTTTGATGTGAAGGAAATGAGCTATTTGGATCTCCAGAAATCTACAGTCACAGCCGAGTGACAAAGTTGACAGCTCTATCTGGTAATTCAGATCTTCCTGTAGATTTTGCCCATCTGTCAAAAACATACAAACCCCACACATCTAACAAGACGGTGAAAGATATAGCTGAAGAGAATTAGTTAAGCCTGTGCTACCTGGTGACTGATCTCCTCTCTTTTACCATTTATTTCATCTTGCAAGCTTTCCTAATCCACGCTTTTTTGTCAGAATCTTGTCCTTGTTCTGTATTTGAAAATTAGCTGAGATATCAATGTAACCAGTCTATCAGTTGGATCCACATGAACCATTCTATTTTTGGCCCACAGGCATTTTTCTTGTAAGACAGCTGAAAAGAAGCTCTGCATCTAGACTGCCTCTTCAAAGTTCACCTCGTACAACCGCATCTCAACTGCAAGCGAGAAAAAATGATATGAGAAAAGGTAGCTATTGTCAGAACTGGAGACAACTGCAAAACTGGGTCATGAGAGTATTCTACAGGAGAAGCTCTAAATCTAGGAAATGGGTCAAAACATGAATTATCCCAGAACTTTCAGCATCTACCTGGGACAAGAGTCCAGCTGCACACTGATTTCAAAGCTGTTTCAACATGCAGATTCATAGATCTTTAGTTCAGATGGCTCTATGGTGATCACCTAGTCTGAAGTCCTGTGTAATACAAGCCTTGGGACTCACTAAAGAAAATTCCTTCTTTAGACCCCAGAGCAGTATTTGAAATAGAGCATATATTAAAAAAAAATAAATCATATTTCCAGTGGTGGAAATATCATAAGCCCCGTGTGTTGAACTTCAGTGAATATCCCCATTGTTAGAACACTTTGATTTTATTTCTGGTCTGAATTTGTCTAGCTTCAACTTCCAGCAATTAGTTCTTGTCTGAAGCATTTTGTGTCTGATTTGAGTGCCCTCTATTACCAGATTTCAGCTCCTCACCTAGATTATCAAAGGCTTGATCTCTCTCCATATTCATGTTGCATGTCATTTGCATGTCGTCAGTAGATAGAAAGCAAGATTTATGATGTATACATTCAATTAAAAAAAAAAAATATATATAAAGATCATTTAATAGAGTATTACAGAATATACATATTTGTTGAGAACAGACATTAACAGTCCTCACTCCTGGACCACAGAGATCAGATTTTGCTTGCTACCTGCAATTTGTATTGTAATTGCTACCGTGTGAAACAACCCAATATTCTTTCACTCAACTGCAAAAATTGATGCTTTGAAAAATGACATAAGCAAAAAAAATGCAAAAAAAAACCCAAACCACCAACCTAAAAAAACCTCATTAAATTATATTTTACCATCTATAGCAGAAAATAAATACGTTACTCAGAAAGTAACAATAGAGATAAAAGTCTTGCCTTCCAGAGCTATTAGCCATTTATTTCTAAGCATAACCTCATTTATTTTTGTAACCCCTCAATTTCAAAAGAAATGTTTGATATTGTAGCTAATTTCATCCAAATACCAAAGCTAACTTACTTTGCCTTTACATATATCATCACTTAGCTAGAAAAGACTGTTATTTGATTAGAATTATGGCAAAAGTGCTTATTATATTCTGCATGTGTACAAAGTGTTTTCCCTGTGACTTAGAACCAACTGATTCCATTTTGTGTTTCTCATTTTTCAGCTGTGTTCTTATTTCACTTTTACCCTGTCAAGGATACTGGATACAAGGATACATACTCTTTCTGATGACAGCTACATTGGAGGTTTTAGGCACTACATTTAAATACTCCCAGGTGAAAGAAGCACTTTTCACCCTCTGTCAGAGGCCAAAACAGCTACAGAAAATAAAAGGCAGAGTGAAACTAAACCCAATAGGATTATTTGTGTAACTATGTTACTAGAATTGTGTCTTCTGAAATGCCTTTGGATTCTTTTGGATGAAGTGAGTTATGCTCAGGTAAATGTGACTAGTATGGATTTTACTTTATTTTTTTTCTGGATAATTCAAAAATACTTTTGGCAGTGCAGTGGTAAATTAAAATGAGTAAATTCACTTGTTTGGTGCTCAGGGCTAAACAGTGAAAAATACATAAATTCTATATTGCCCAGGTTAACAATGTAGATCTACTTTTCTTTAAATCATTTTTACCTCATGAGTGAAACAAAATCCTTGTTTGTACAAAATAAAGTATCTGTTTAATATCTATCTTATGTGATATTTAATATATTACAGTCATACTACAAAGCTATTGAAAGTAAAGACATAAAATATGTGATGTGTATGATACAACTATGTAATTGGATGATGTACATTCAACAATTTCTAGCCAATTTGAAGAAAGCAAATCTTTCCAAACAGCACAGGGCCCACCAGAATTTAAATCAGAATGCATTTAAGTAGATTCTATGTTTTTGTGGGATTTTGCCATTGCTTTTGGGAAAATATGTAAGACTGAGGTAGTTTTAGGTAAACAGAAATACCAGGATACTGATATAACGTGAAAAAATGTTTTCTTTAGGTTTATACAAACTAAGAAAAATCAAAAGTGGAAGCAACAACAGAAATAGTGAATATTTATCCTCCATGCTTCCAGAAGCATTTTTTAAAATGCAGAATAAAAGGCTAAAATTCAAAACCAAGTGTTTTGCAGTTGAAGAATAGATTAACACACCAGCACTCCTTGCCAGTGATTGTGGACATGAATGGGACGAGACAAGGCACACTGCGGCCACTTCATGTGACTTCACATAACTGTGGCAGTGAGAAGGGACTTCACAGAGGCTATAATCATTATTTATGACCTTATTGTGACCTCCTTTCACAGCCAGGAGAGGGGTTTATGTCAATGGGAGCTAGATTTACAAATATCCACAGGTACACTAGAGAAACCTGAACTGAGATAAGGTATGTGAAGAAGAGAAACAAATGTGCATAGCACAAAAATTGCAGAGGCATTTCAGAGAAGGTAGTTACAAATTAATGATGTGGTATTGGCTATCAGGGTATTTACTGGAAAATAAAGAAAAACAACACAGTGTCCTGACTGCTCAGGCTTTTTGTCTTCCTGTCCATGGGACAGGCATCAGGAGACCCCCAAATCCAGAAAGGCATCAGAACCTGTTTGGCTCCCCACCAGACCAAGAGGGTGACTTCTCACATAAGAAAAAGACACAGAGGTCTCCTGAGGGAGTCTCATGAGGGTCTGAGTGTTTCTGATTGAGCCTGGCCAGATCTATCCAGACTTGGCAGGGGGGTAGGGTATGGCTGTCCAGCCCTCAAGGGGCCCTGGTAGCATTCTGGCAGATAGGCACAGAAAGTCTCTGGAGATGTGCTCCTGGGGTAAAGACCAAAATACAGCTGCCAGACTTTCATATGTTTCTGGATAGAAACCTCCAGCTGGGAGCACATCAAGGCAGCCAGCCTTGATAACCAAAGTTACATAGAAGTTGCTTGACTGATGCTACTGTCTTCAATGGCACATAGCAGGTTCCCCTCCAATGCACATGGTGGTGTGCTCTGATGGTTGGTATTCAGGTAAAAATTATGTTCTTCACTGCTGTCATTTTGTCTTCTGGGGTTGGGTAGGAAGACCAGAAGTTCTGCTTAGCATTGGGTTAGTCCTAGGGGCTTTTGCCTGGCACACTTAGAAATTATCCATCGAAGCAGCAGATACAATGTGGCCCTAACATTAGAGAAGTATATGATAGACATCAGAATATTGCACTTCAAACTGGACAGGATTGTGAGGCCACACTAATGATAGTAGTGACCACCAAGGAAATCACTTCTGTGTTAGGTATTATTAAGTTTGTTCCGTAACTAGCAGGTAGCCATACAAAAATGAAATCAGCCTGATTAAGCTATCACAGACACGTATACAACAATGATGGTTCAGCTCCAGGCTATGGCTGTCAAATCTCAAGGCAGAGTTTTTCTCAAAAGTGTTGACTATGGGATTTCTTTTTTCTTGGATCTTCTGTCGCCAAAGTCTGTCAAGGTCAATCAGCACAAAATGGCACCGCTCCAAGAACCAGTGTGACTGACTGGAGCATGGTAGTAGCATGTTTGTTACTGGAAAGAGCCTGTTTGAATATTAATTGAAATTAGTTGTATAAAGCAAACGTGTTTGGCACTACTTAGTATAAAAATTTGTGTATAGGCAAAATTCAGTCTTGTGACTTTATGTAGCCACTTTCTAGGTATGTTACAGTTATAGGCTATTGTGGATGCGATCTACTAAGAACCAGGTTCTCTCCAGATTCTTCTGATGGAAATAATTTTTATTTTGCTTGCTTCTGTGTTGTTGAACAATGCAAAATTTTGCATGGAATATATCCTGAATCTTCCTGATACAGAGCTGGGGGAGCTGGAGTTTTAGTGATCAGGAGCAGTAGTTCTCTCTGCCAACATTAGCCATCTTAAAGTTTGGTTCCCAATATAAATAAATCTTTTCTTTTTCTTACCAAGGAAGAGTCATAGGCACCTCCGGAGTACCTCACTAGTGCCTATTTTTAATTTTTTTTCTCATTTAAGGCAGTTTTTTCTTGCTGTCCAGATATTCAATAGGCTAAAAATAGGTAACTTCCCTTGTAGTGAACAGACTGCACTATGTCCCATCCAGCTCTGCAAATAAAATGAATCAGGAAATTTCACACAGCAGTTTGAAGAAAAGCTTGGTTTACTTGTGTTTAGGACTTCATGGATGACATAAAATAGAGTCTGCAAATCAAAAATGTTTCCAAATACAGCTCCGCTGTTGGCTTGAGGTTGTGACACCAGAAAATGGCACTGCTTCCAGCACTATATGGATGACATAATGAAGTGTCTTCCAGGTGAAAAGGTAGTAGCTCCCCACAGAATTAAACCTTCAAGATTTAACAAATTCAGCAATCCTTTTTTTGAAGGATGAAACAGTTCTTAGTATACAGATAGAACTGTACATTTTAGAAACTAACGAGAGCTTTGCAGTAGGCTAGCCTGGGAGTTTGATAGCACACTTTATATTTAGCTGGATGTATTTTCTTCAGTAAAGCTGACAGTTTGGTCATTAGCCCTGCACTCACAAACCAGCAGTCATTTGTTAAAACTTTAACTTTCTATTTTTGCAAATGAAGTTTCTGCCAAAGTTTTTGAAGACTGTTTTATCTCTCATCTATGATTTTCAGGCTAGGCATATTGCATCTAAAGTTTGAGGTGGGTTTTCTGAGACAAGCTATCTGGTACATTTCATTTCATTTCATTTCATTTAAACCTGCTCTTCCAGTCTTATTGTCTTTGTACAATAACGTGTAAATACTTGATAACAGTTCTATATGCATGAGCAAAACACTGTGGGCCATTTCCCTGTTATAATACAAATTTTGTAGAAGACTTACAGTTCTCTAGGCTATTTTGCCTGTGCTTAATATTTAAATGTGCTCCAGTTTTGCAGCCTGGTATACACTTGTATCACTTCTATGCACTGCTTCCATACAGAGTTGTTACTGCTTCAGAGCAGCTGGTCATGCATGATTATAAGCAGATATAGCTCCACTTTCATCCTGTCTACAATCTTGATGTATCTGTCCTCTGTTTAAAAGGAGTAACGCAGCTTCATGACAATTCAAGTGTCATCACACTGTGTTAACAAGGGCTTCATATCAGCATCAGGAGGAAATGTGTTGACACCTTGTTTACAACCATCCTCTGTGGACGTCAAGAACTGACTCTCCTTTCATTCGCATCTATTTTACATTGGTGCAATTCCACTGGGCTTACTGGTACTTTTTCTTGCTAGCCATCTGAGAAGAGGGCGAGACTCAGAATTTGCCAGTTCTGCTCACTCTGGAGGTGAATGTTATTTTAATGTATCAGACTTGCAGAATAATTTGAATAACTTTGTGCGTAGTTGTTTTAAATGTAGAAGTGTAGACACAATAGTGTAGTTTTAAATGTAAAAAATCTGTTAAAATGTACACGTGTAAGCATAATAAAGCATGAAATTCATGTGAACCAGTTATTTTTTTTTTATCCCTGAGTTCTTAAGGTTAGCAGTTTGGTCTGGCCTTCAAAAATGGACTAGTGATTTCAGTTTTAGGCCCCTGATATGTAATTTTTAGATTAAGACTTAAGAGAAAAACTTTATTTTTTTTTCTCAGTTATTAAAATCTGTTCTATTTTTAAATTGTTATTATTGTATGGGTCAGTTTAATCTAGAAATAAGTATCAAAAATATAGATTCCTCTGTATCTCTCATGTCACTGATATCACAATCTCTGGCTTCAGCACCCATCAAGACATCCCTGCTACCTGATAACCACCTGCTTATGGTCTTTCACTCCTCAGTTGATTCCAGAGTCACTGGTGGCACTCACTAAACTTACTTAAATACCACCCCCACTCCAACTTTTGAGGTTGTTTTTTTCCTCTTTCAGACTTTTTATTTGCTTGTCACAGAAATCTATGACTTCACTGCTGTGAGTGTCCTCCTCTCTCTCTTATGTTGACTTTCCACATTCCTTCTGCTCTTCTTTAACCTTATTCACTCTTCTTTTTTCCTCAGGTCTCTTTGTCTGTGCATTTTTTTTATTTTGCTTCTCTTTTTTTTTACTATAGCCAGCAATGTCATCAGTGCTGTATGGCTCTGGAGAGAAACTAAAACACTCCCTGTTCCCTTGCTCCTCCCCACAGGATTCCCTTTATTCTTTTAATGAAAAGAAATCAGGGAGAAGAGAAATATGGGCAGCTGAACTGTAATCTCCACTAGCATGAGTTCATCTGCCTCATCTTTTCTGCACTTCAATACCTCTATTATTCTTGTCTGACTCATATAAACCATGCCTGGTAATATCATCTTCCTTCCACATCTTGCCAACCCCATCATACTCTCAGTATGATCCCTGCTGTGGGTTTCCCTGTCCTTTCATTGTACCACAGAAAATCTCTTTGATTTTGTTGTCATGTCACTCTTGACTGTATTTCAATTTGCTCCTCCTGTCATTGCTCTCCCTGAGTAGCATAGTTGAGAGGAAATGAAGTCCGCCAGATTCTACTTTGGAAAAAAATAGTGCTTTTCCACTTCTCCATGTCCAGCCAGGAATACCGAGGCAGGAATTTGCACAGCCCTTGCTGCCGCCTCCTACTCCCGTCCCCAGCAGCTGCCACACAGCACTTACCCCTTTGCCAGCTCGTCCCGCTGCAGCCAGCATTGCCACGCAGGACGGCTCCTCCTGCCTCTGAAATGCCCTGCTGCCTTCAGCCATCACAACCAGCAACTCCCTGCTGGCTCAGGGGACTGGGAATGTCTGCTTACATAAAAATACATACACAGACACACACTCACATATATAAACACGTATACTTTCCCCGCCATGGGCTCATGTGTATATATATACGTATACACATGGAAACAACTGATGTCCTGGTTCCCTCCATAGCTCACATTAGCACATTTGTTTGAAGTGCAGGAACGGCATGCCAGTTTTATCTGACTGCTTCAAATCTTTGTTGGAGGAAAATTACACTTTTGCACGTGAGTATGTATGTCTGCATCATACACGCTTGGCTGTAGCCGATTTTTCCAAACCCTTTCCATGTCATGTATTTTCCTCAGTCCTTACATTCTTGGAGGCAGGGCTTGGCTTTTCATGCCTGTGTGCAGCCCAGAGGGGCTCCAAATGCTACTGATGCTGGCAAAATACACTCTAAAAAGAAAATATTCCTAGATATATAACCTTTATTTATTAATGCAGATAGCTTCTGGGGTCCCAGGCTTTTCAGAACACTAGCTTACGAGGTGGAAAAAAAGCCCAGCTGAATACAAGTGTGTTAAATGCAGCTTTAAAATTATTGTGCCATGACCAACACACTGTAATTTTTCACAAGCATTTCTGTGCTGTGGGAAAGAAGGAGGATCACAGATGAGCATTTCTTTGTGCAGGAGGCTGGGTGTTTCTCAGCAGCTCTGTCCTCTAGGCTGCTCGTTCATAAGCTTGACTCCTTGCCTGAGGCTGGCAAGAGGCAAGTCTCCTTTTGTGTTTCTTGCTTTCTCTCTTCCACTTCTCTACAAATCCACTGAGGAGCTCCACCCCTGCATTCTCACGCTTCTTAATGTGACTATAAACAGCACCTTATTCTCTGCCAAATCAAGTTATCTGCATAGGTCATTTCAACCTAATTTTTGTGCCAATCCCATTTTAATACAGCCAGAATACTGGCAACAACTTTTTCTTTTCCTCAGATTTCAGGAATGCTGCCCAGAAAGTAACTACTACTTCAGAAACAAGAAATGACTTAATGTTAGAAGCCTGATCTCTAAAGGGATGACTACACTGGGGAAATTGCTTGTGTTTTTCCCTTGGCTGCACAGTCTTGAGCCTTGTCTCCACTGGACATCAGGTCAAGGTTTCCATATCAAATCCTTTGTGTAGGAATAATTGATATCACTTTTAGTATCTCTTTTCATTGGCCAATATCCCAAAACAGACTAGGACTTGCCAAAGACAACTTATTAGAAACTTATACCAGTGCCCTTTAGCTAGCAAAGCCAGAAGAAGTAAACATCTATTTTAAAAAGACTAATTCAACTTTCCTGGGTATAACCTAGAGCTTGCAGGTGTGACCCCATCATAACTGATGATTTCACACACCTTCAAAAAAGCACTGATGAATAAAATGACTCATTCCTGTTACCACCAAAGTGAACCTGTCATCGGAAGAGACACTCCCTTTTGCAAGTGAGACTCTGTACAGTTGCAGTTTGCTAACTGGGACATATTTTTGGCCTTCTAAAACAGAACAAGCAGAGGAGCCCACAGTAACAGGCACCTGTGTACTTGACTTCCAAAGTAGCCAATGCAAGGGATAGTAAGTTGTGTGTTTGAACATTCCCAGTTTGGGCTTATCAGTATAGTGCACCTTGACCACACCATTGAGGTGCTCCACAGTTCTGCTCCTCTTTCCTTACCTGCTCTTGTTCATCAGTACATTTTCCCTTTTGCATCTGACATCTCTATTTTAAATGGGCTTCCAGCCATGAGTGCCCTTTTATCTGACTTTCCCTGCAAAGGTCCCTATGAATTTGTTACAGCCACCAAACCAGGAGCCCAAACCAGGTGGCTGCTAGCCTTCCTTTTTTATATCCAATCCACTGTTGTAAATAATTAAAGGTAATCTGCTGATGAGAATCAGGGATAGTTCAGGTGACCTTTCTGCTAATGCTTTTAAGGTTTTCAAACAATTAGGAGCCACACTTTGTGCCTATAGTTAGCTTATACCATCAATTCTCTTTCGTTGTTTCCCTACTCCCCGCCACCTTTGGCATATGCTCCTTTTGTTCAAGGTCATTTAAAAGCCCTGAGGGAGCAAGAAAATTACAGCTTCTCACAGGTGTTTTTAGTACCCAGTCAGGAGGAGAGGATCCTAGTTATGAACAAGGCTACGCTCTTACAATCCAAGTCAGTCAGATAAAGTAGCACTGGTGATAATAAAGAACAGTGTATCAGAGAGGGATGGGGGTGATATCTGGGTGATATTTTGCATGCTTAGGCTTTCAGGTATGAGCAAGCTGAAGGCGCCAAACAATTGCAAGGTCATAACACAAGGTCATAAAGGGAAATTGTGGTAAGAACTCTAATAAAACAATCTTTCCAGAAATCTTTATGGCATGGAGAACTCAAGGGTCAAAGACAACCTGTAGCCAGGACACCTGGGAGACTCAAGCACGCCTTGTACTGTGGACAGTAAAACACTGTGTGTTCTCTGCAGGAAACCCTTGCCTTGGGGAAGGTCAGAAGAGACAATTTGCACAGATTGCCAGTGAAGAAGAAAAATAGTTATGATAGCTGTACATTTGGATTTTTTTCAGGGTTTAAATATGGAAAATTTTCGACGGAAAATTTTAGACAGGCTTAATTGTTGGACCCTAACAAACCACTTCAGACAGAATCTGCCATTATGACCTCCTCTGAACTCACCATCTAATCATATTGCACTCTGAACATGAAGTGTTTTATAGGTGTGCAATGTCAAGGAACCTCAGGTTTTAAGTTTAGCTTCAGGACAGCTATCTGAGACTCATAGTTCAAATGGTTAATACATGGTTATATTTCAGGTCTCAGCAACAAATGACCAAAAACTTTGCCACTGTTCAGATTAGCGGCTTGGGCGTTAGGCTGTTGGATTGCACTGCTGATGTTTTGGTGGTATGCTGAAGAAGGCAAAAAATTAAGTAAAATTAACAAAGACCCCTTGTTCAACTGGCTGATACAATTAATACCAGTGGGGAAAAAAAGAAGAACAGCAACTCAAATTGGAATAGAAAAATGACAGGTTAGAAAGTAATTAGACAAACTAGAGGTGTTCAGATTGCCTGCGCCTAGTGCAATCTGCCCCAGAATAGTGAAAGAATTGTCTGAGACAGACTTAAAGCTGCCTTCAATTGTTCAGAAGAACTGTGATGGAGCAATAAGCATCCACGAGACTGAAAGGGGGCAAGGCTAACACCTACTCAAAGAGGAAAGCAAGCCACTGAATTGTCAAGCTGGAAAAAATGAACAATCAGACTCTTTGTAGCCATCTCAAAGAGCACAAAGTGGTGAGTAACAGCCGAGATGGATTAGAGAAAATCTGATCTAATCCAGTCCAAACAACCTAATTTCACATGATGAAAAGTAGTCAGATTACTGCTGCTTCTCAAGCTGCTGTCAGCTGAGGCAGGTGACATATGCTTGACCCACCCCATTTGAAAGGCAAGGCTATGTCTACAAATAAATGTATTAATTGATATACCTTTTTTTTTCCCAATTAGTGGGAGGTAAAAAGGCACACAGAGAGCATCTGTTCAGATTTTTTTATTTTTTATTTTTATTTAGAGAACAGAATATTTTCCATTACTACTATTATTTTCCATTAGTACTATTAAAAAGAGGAGAATAGACAAGGAAATGATCATAATCTGTAGCAACAACCAAAATAATCACATTATACAGAGCAAAAGTGTCTGATCTTAAAAGTAGTTTAGTGTTGGACTAGATTGTGCAATTGCCATCATCTGAACTCTTTAAGAACCGATGAGACAAACATCTGCTAGGAATCATATGGTTATTCCTCATACTTCTAGTTTTCTTCTGTGTGGTTTCCTGTGATTTAGAAAGACTTGTGGCCTCTTGTAGTGCCAGTGAAACAAACACAACTTCCTCTGTCCAAGGAGTAGGGTACCATGCAGTTCAAAGGGACTCTAACTACTGAAACAGATACCCCAGGCAATATTTCCTGACCATCTTTCCTAAATCCATCTCCCAGTTCCAGACAGTTCAACTTCTCCAGCTTCTTTGCTTTCACCTCTGCCATGTCTAAATCTGTGGTTGCTGGCAGCCCCATGCCATGTAGAACACTGTGTTTAGGGCTGCTCTCTGGTGTTTGTCTTAAAATGAATAAGGTAGAAGGAAGAGGGATTCAACATCTGAAGGATGTTGCAACATCTGGAGGACAGTGTGCACTATCAGACAAGCATTTACCTCTCTAGATGCACCAGTATCCTCCATGAGCATTCAGCAAACATTGCTTTATAAAGCTCTCCTTGCCTGCTGCACGAGTGCTGCTGGCGGGACAAGGCAGCTTCTGTCAGGCACTAAGACCTAGGTGGAAGCACAACATGCATCTCACCATGCGCCTTCACCATCAGCTCCTTCAGGTGTTTCTTTGGCACAAGACAGCTAATGAGCAACCAGTCTTGTAAAGAATATATCCAGTACAGCTGTAGAGACTGGGCCAGCAATTTGTATAGTCTGATACCCATGTCCCTCCCGCATTATGAACTACTTTACCTGCACCAAGTTTAGCATATTGTGCTTTACGGAGCAAGAGGCTCAGCTGGAGGCAGGAACTCAGACAGGGGACAATAGGAGCCTCTGGGGGACAAATGTGACCAAGAAACGTGTGTGGCAAAAACCTGACCTTTTGCATCTGTCCTCTATTTTGCTGGGCAAATCTTTGTAAAATCAAATCCACCCTACAGGATTAGCCTGAAGCAGTCTCTAGAGCTGAAGTGGTTGTGTCTCCCTCAGGAAATTCCAGCTGAGAGCCATGCAACTGCTTTCGTACTAATTTCAACTGGAAATCAGACTGTAAAATAAGTAATCCATTTAAAATTAGTCTTTGCAGATTGGTCTTCCAGCAGAAAATAATAGAA
>JANIJG010011795.1:0-11512 GCA_024611175.1 Megaceryle torquata | reverse complement strand
CAGCAGGCAATCACAGCACAATGCACCCCATACCACAGGACCCATCTCCAGCAGGCAATCACAGCACAATGCACCCCTTATCACAGGACCCATCTCCACCAGGCAATCACAGTGCACCCCATACCAATTACCAAGCGAACACTTAACAAGAAGGAGAACACAATTGTGGCCAGGGCTGCTTCACAAAGCAAACAAGAAGACTCAACTCTATACCTGGCACAGTTCAAAATCCTATTGCAAATAACAACTACACAGTTTATCCCAATCAGCAAATTATCTTTAGTTGTTTATTACAACAGGACTTGCCTGAACTTGCATGTGATGAGCAAAGAAAGGCAGGCTGGAAGTCTTCGCCTTTCATCAGACAATGCCTGCATTTGATGTTCACTCCATGGCCCTGGAGTACAATGTTTTTGGAGGGAGCTAACAATGGCTACCCCAGAGCTAGGCTGTCCATAAAATGCTGGTGAGCTGTGGAACAGACAGGTGAATTATAAAGTCATATACTTACAAGTTCAGAAGGTAAGGATCAATACTGCAAAGTCCAACTGAAAATGGTTGTTAGCAGAAGCCTACAGGGACCAACACTATTTCTATTTCTTGAAAATGGGTGAAGCTTTTTCCTTGTGCTGATCCTTTCCCACGTGTAGATGTAAAATAGCTATAGGCAGAGGTTTACAGATTTCTCTAGGTGGGAGATATCTGCAGTGTGATTTGATAGCCTCACTGAATCATGATCTGACTGTTGAAGGAATGAATTATTTATAAAAGAATGGACTGTCTAGACACTCCTTATGTGAAGTAATCCACTCTGTTGTGATTTACCAGGTCCTGTTTATCTGACACAGCTTGGTGAAGAATAAGTTGCATAACCCAAAGGTATATAAATTCTGTAAGTGCCCCATTTGGGCAGAGTTTGAATCAGGAAGAGACCATCACTGCTGCTCCCTCTTCTCCCCAGTAGCTGTAGCAATAACCTGCTTCTGTCCTGACCTGATCTCCATTCCATCCTGGTTATTCTGTGACACCAGGCAAAGTGCAAGTTGTAGCTCTTGTAGAGACACTGTGAAGTGTTGCACTAGGCTCTGGGAGAAATTTGGATTGTAGAGGCAGCACATGAAAGTGACACAGTTTACAGTCAAATATGTAACTGCTCCCATCTCTTTGTCATAATGTAGGATCTGCTGTAAGGTCATTTGATTTTCTTTTCTGAAGTGCATTTTCTCTTGGAGTTACACTAGCCTTAGACCTCTTGGTCCTCCCACTAATATCAGTGTGTTTCTTATACTGCAGTTTTTTTACTGTAACTTTTCTTCCATGCTGGGAGCATGAAAAAACACACACTACTCATGAAGGTCTCCCTTTGCCCACAGCTACAACAACAGACACTTGACTGTGGTGGTCAAATCTATCTTGTTTTAGAATTTAGCTATGGATATAGTTAGGTATGTATCACATGAGTATCACTCCCTTACCATGATCACAAGTTGAATGGATGAGTGTAATGAGACATGGTCATCAGGACATACTGAAACTCCCCAGCTGGTGTCTGCATAGAAGGAACAGAAAACAAGTTACCCAGTTAATAAGCAAGCTGTTTTCACAGGGGTTAAGGTTACTAGGACCTGATGGCTATCAATTACCACCATACTAGTTTTTATCATAATTTTTGTGTATTGAGTGTATACACCTGTGAAAACTCAAGCTATTTGCCCACTAATAATAATGCAAGTGAAAGTATAATTGCATTTATAGCATGTATTTGCCAGATGATGGTCAGGTAAAGTGGTGGAACAGAGTGGGAGTAGCACAACCTTACCTCAGTCAAGAGTTGAGTAACAGAGTGTAATGAACTATGACAGACAGGACAGTGCAAACAAGCTGAGTGTGAGGAGGCCTGGTGCAGATCATGGACTAACAAGGGTCAGAATAATACCTGAACCTGCTGGAAAGACATATCAAATATCATCCTGGATGGTTCTCACTCTTAGATCAGAACTTTGTCATTACCAAACATCCTATTTTGTTCATTTATTAATAGTTCCAGCAACATCATCAAAGTAGAGAAAAATGTGTTGCAAACAAATAAATGGGCTATCGATTGGAGTCCCCCTCTTTCCTCCTGTACTAAATAGTTAATGGTAATTTTTCTTATTTCTTCTTGGTGCATGGTGAAGTATTTCAACCTAACCTGTGAATTGTTTCCTTCAGGAAGAGGGAAAGTATTAATAGTCAAAGTCAAGTTTTGATTCCCGCAGAACTGAGAATTGCAGTAATGTCTGTTTGTCCTTTCTCCTCTCCACAGCTACAAAGTGGGCTGATTCAGATGAGTCCAAATTCAATTAAGGATCCGGGATACTCCCTCTCACTGACTTAGAAACTGACTTGGCTTGTAAGTCCTTAAAAGGGTGTGTTTCCTCCACTCACTTTACATTTCTACTCTAGGAATCCATTAGTCACGTTACACCTAATAGTGGATAGAGACAGTACCAAGGGGTGGTTTAATACTCTAGTCGCTGTCTAATGTTGGTACTTAGAACTTAGGTACTAGTAATAGCCACAGTAGCTAGGGAGCTAGCTACTTTTGAGTTCATGTACTAATGAGATAGGGTGGGTTTCCTTCAGTTGTCTGATCTGTGGGATTGGATGACCCTATCCATGAGTATAGTCTGGAAGCTGTCTGTCTGTGCAGCAGCTCTGCAGACAGAATTGTGGGCTCCTGGTGGATGACATGCTGAACACATCAGCAGTATCTCTGTGACAGTGAAGGTCCATTGCATACTGGCCTATGCTTGCAAGACTGTAGCTGGCCATTCAGGACAGATGCTGGTTTCTTGCTGCTTGGTGCTTGTGAGGCTGCATCTGGAGAGCTGTGGACAGTATAGCTCTCCCTCCCTGTAAAAAAACTAAAGATGTCATCAAAATGATGTGAGTTCAATGGAGCAGGTTGATCAGAGAACTGGGGCACCTGACACATGAAGAGAAGCAGAGGGAGAAGACAGAGTTGAGAGGAGGGATCTGACTGTACTGTCCACTGCCTGAAGGGAATTTATAGAGATATCAGATCCAGACCTCTCAGGAGTGCACAGTGACAGGACAAGAGGTGTGGATCATGGCTTAAATAAGTAAATCTCCACTGGACACAAGGTAATACCTCTTCACAGTGAAAATGGTGAAGCATGAGGTGGTTCCCAGAGAAGCTCCCGTGCCTGGATATCCACACTTACCTAGGGAAAATCATGATCAACTGTGTCCAGCTTCGAAGTTAGCCTTGCTTTTAGCAAGGGATTGACCTTCAGAGGTCCTTTCCAATCTCATTTCCTCTATGATTTATATTATTGACGTTCTTCAAACTTTCACAAATGTTTTCCCAGGTGTTTGGAAGATTTCAATACCTAATTGGTCCCTGAGGTTTGACTCCGTGAGGAAGTGCAAGGATGTGGTACTGCTACTATAAAAAAGGAGCTGAAAGGAGAGGAAATTTATTTGCCAAAAATCAAATGTCAAACTAAATGAAGGAGAAATATCAGACTCAGATTTCTTTTTGAAGTATCCTGGTTTGTTGAGGATATACTGGTAACTATTTGGAACATTCCTGAGAGTTTGGGTGTAATTTTTCAGAGACAGGGAAAGATTAAAGGAGTGATGGCTTGGAAAACTGAACTTTTAGTATTCAAAGTAAAGGCTTTTAGTTGTTACTAAGAGAGTTTCTTGTTTTAGGGGACCACTTTCAGCTTCCAAATAATATCTATCTATATGTGGTGTTACAATACATGTTCTTTAGATGTTTAGGTGTTTTTTTGAGAGGGAAGTTGTTTTGTTTTGATGTTTTTTGAGAAACAAGCATGAGATGATGCTAATGAAACCCTGTGTTTTGCTGGGAAAAGGTCAGTAAAGAGGAAAGGTTTGATAAGAAGACTTGTAGCATCCTAGCTCATATCTACCCTTTTGTTGAGCATTTTGTAAGGAGCATTTGAAGAAATAAAATTGAGTGTTATATTTGGTATGGGCTATGAGCTAGCTAAGATGTGCTTACTTTCCCTGGAAACTCATTGTGTTGGTGCTTATTTCAATCATTCAGATATATCTGCAATGAGTCTAAAACCAGATTCAAAGATCCAGACACAATAGATAAAACCTGGGAGATCTGACTGCAAAATAAGACTTATGTCTCTTTTTAGAGAAAGGAGGGGTTGTGTCTGGGAGAAAAAGTAGAGAGAATCTAGTTGAAAACCTAAGATGGCACCTTGCAAGCTTGCAAGAAAAGAATGTGGTTGTACAGTAGTGCAGTGCACACAATGCACTGGACTACATACACGTCTGAGTTTGGGGCAGGATGTTCTAAGGTGAAGGGATACTTGGAGACAGGTGCTCTGAAGAAAAAAGAATCACCGTCAGCATCAGAGTTGATCCACTTGAGCTGTAGAACTGATGGTAAATGAAAAGTAAAAAGATTTTTTTCTGTACTTGTTCTCCTTCCCTCTCTTATACTCTTGCTTAGTGTAGACTCCACCCATTTCTCTGTACATTAGGCCTTCTCCCAGTAGTAAACCAACCATCATTCTCTTTGTAGCAACACTCTCTTTCTGTCTGCCTTCTCTTTGTGAAGTCTCTTTTTCTCTCTTTTATCCCTTTTGAACTGCAGCAAGTTTCTCTTGCAGTACATCAACTAGTCTAATCTGCTACACTGTCAGTCTGTGGTGTGATTGCATTCCCCTGCTTTTGAGTTCATTTCAACCAGTAGGTCTTTGGACACTTAGTCAAAGTATTCACTGTGTGTATTTCTGTATCTGATGGAGGGTTAATGTTGTCAGACCCTTCAGAGATTACTTTGTCTTAGAGTCTATAACAGTTTCTGCATGTGCACCTCTCTCAACTATGTTAAGAGGGAACTGTATGAATCATTTTAACTGGAGTGAGGACTCAATGCTATAAATGGAGCTTGGGGCACTATTGACACGAACAAGATTGTTAATATGTGGTTACCGCAGCTGCTCTGGTCTTTTACAAAGGGTTTGTTACTGCTATTGCCCTTTAATGTTAGCAAAGACAAACTGACTTGTGCTTTGTTGTTTTCCAGTAGTTCTCAAAATGGGCTTTTTTTTTTTTTCCCCCCCCCCTGCTAGCAATGAAGCCTCAATGAATCACACAACAGTAGTGGATTTTGTCCTATTGGGGCTGACCAACAGCCGCCATTTGGAGATCGTCCTCTTTCTGTTTCTTATGATTGCGTACTTCTTCATCCTGCTTGGAAACATGACTGTCATCAGCATCACTCTTGTGAATCACTTCCTTCAGACTCCCATGTACTACTTTCTCAGAAATTTTGCCCTTTTGGAAATCACTTTTACCTCCACATTCATTCCCAGCACCCTCTACAGCCTTCTTACAGAGAGGAAGATTATTTCCCTGCCTGGTTGTTTCCTTCAGATGTTGCTTTTCTTTTATTTGGGTACCTGCACATTTTTCCATATGGCAACAATGTCTTTTGACCGATACATTGCCATTTGCCACCCTTTGCATTACACAACAATCATGAAAAACAGATTTTGCCTCCAGCTGGTCCTGGCTTGCTGGGCAGTGAGTTTTCTCTTGATGTTTCCTCCCACCATTATGATTGTCCCTTTGCCATTCTGTGGTCCCAACGTCATGAACCACTTTTACTGTGATACTTCCCTGTTGTTGCAACTGTCCTGCACAGACACAGGATTCATTGAAGGACTGATGCTTATTGTACTAATAATCATCATATTTGGTACCTTACTAGTAACTACTGTTTCTTATATTTGCATTATTATCACCATATTGCATATACCATCTTCTACAGGTAGGAAGAAGGCATTTTCAACTTGCTCAGCTCACCTCATTGTGGTGATGATGTTTTACAGCACATGTATTTACAGGTATATCCGCCGAGCACAGCGAGGTGGGCAGGACTCTGACAAAATTCTTTCTTTCTTCTTCTCTGTTGTGACTCAGATGCTTAACCCGTACATCTATTCACTCAGGAACAGTCGAGACAAACAAGCCTTGAAGGAGAGCATGTTGAAGGCATTTGCTAGCTCTCTAAGGCAGTTGTAATGTTGGAGTAGCTCATCAAGTGACTGGTTTTTTTTTCCAGATGGAACCTTAGCATTGTCTAGCTGTGAATTAAAGACTGTTTGTGCTTTCTACATTTATGTAGTTCATTCTTCTGTTAGCAACTAAAATATGCCAACACAAAAAGGATCTTCTAGTCCATCAGTACCTAGATTGAGTTTTGCCTCTGTATTTTTTCCCCTGTTTTGTGGTGGGTTAGTCTTGGCTAACAACAAAATGCCCACCCAGCTACTCACTCACCCCTTCCACCCCATTGTGGGAGAGATCGGAGGTAGAAAACAGGAAAAAGAGAAACAAGAAACAAACATATGCAGGGGGAAGACACAAAAGGCCAAAGCTCAATTAGAATTGTCACTTGCCAGTGTTGTATCTGACAAGAAGGGCTTTGAGTACATCAACAGCATGAGGAGGTCTGAAGAAAACATTTGACTGATACTATTTGAAGATGGTCAACTGACTAAGAATGAAGGTTAAGCAAAGGTATAGAATCACAGAATCATTTTGGTTGCAAAACCATATGTCATCCGACGTCGGAAAGTGGCATCATTGAATATAACTTCTTATTGCAGGCAATAAGTGTCAGCACTTGCACCTAATTTCCATTTGCAATAACGACTTTATTTGTGTTTGGATCACCAGCACTTTGGGACTTTATGTATTTGGATCACCAGTAAATTTATCTTAAACAAAGTTTATTATTACATTCCTGTCATAACAAGAGGTGATGAAACAGGAGCCAGACTGCTGGAAAATACTTTCTTTAAAAACTGTAATTTACAGTTCACTGTACAGAAACCCAAATAAAATAATCCAAAGCAATAACTACATTAAAACATAGACACATGGCTTAAGTCGGTGCTTGTGAGGTCACCTGCAGCTAAGTAACTGACAGGGCAAGAGCAGGCCCATTGCTTGTGCAGATGTTTGTGAGGTCTCTGGAGCCTGAGTAGATAGGAAAGGAGGAGGCTGGTGTCTGTGCTTGTGATGTCACTGGTGGCACAGACTGCACAGGTGGTGGAGGTGTCTCCTGCTGGTGGTCCCATTCACTCCTATCATGTCTCCAGTCCTTCAAGGGGCTGGTGGTGTAACACTTCAAATAAGGAAAAAAGTCTTCTTATCAGAACTATTTATGAGAAGGGGCAGTCTGGGAGAAAGGGAGATGAAAAAGCTTTAACATGGTAATTTAAGCTTGAACATATAAAAAACTTCTTTGTCTCTAAACTTTTCACTTTCCTGTATAAGGTTCAACTCTGGGTCAAATGCTTCTTTAAGCAGCTGTTTCCCTTCTGTTCTATTCAGACATATCTGGGTATCCTCAGCCTGTTCTAAATGCTGTACATGGTTGAACAGGAGACAAAACAGTGCTTATAAACAGAGACTGCTTTGTTGAGGTCCTTTTCCACTGTGGGTGGGCTTAGGCCATATGAAAAGGCACAGCATATGGATATCACAGTATGTGGAGATGACACTGAGTTGAGAGGGGGAGGTGCACCTTTTAAAATAACATACCGTTGTTTATCCATGGACATTGAAAGCAGCTAGTATAAAGAGCTTCCCACTGAAAGAATTGTTACTGAAGAATGGATTGGGAATTTTGTATGTTAATAACCCTAAACTTTATCATTTTATTGTTAGGTAAAAGACGTCTTTTAGGACTCTTCCACAAACGTATTTTCTTAAGAGTAGAATCATTTATACTACTAAACAAGTCTATTTTAGTTGAATAGATCTAATATTTTATTATGTCTCTGTCATGTTGTTGTGGTTTTACTCAAGCCAGAAACTAAGCCTCATCCTGTTGGTCACTCCCTTTCTCCTGGTGGGATGGGGGGGAGAACCAGAAAAATAAAAATTAAAAAACTTGTGGGGTGAGATAAACACAGTTTAGTAAGTAAAGTAGAAGCTGTACACACAAGCAAAGCAAAATAAAGAGTTCATTCACTGCTTTCCATCAGCAGCAGGTGTTCAGCCATCTCCAGGACAGCCAGGCTCCATCATGTGTAATGGTGACTTGGGAAGACAAACACCAGCACTCTGAGCAAACATCACCCTTCCTTTCTCTTTTCCCAGCTTTATATGCTGACCATGATGTCATATGGTCTGGAATATCCCTTTGATCAGTTGAGGTCAGCTGTCCCAGCTGTGTCCCGCAGAATCACAGAATCATTGGGAAAGACCCTTGGGATCATCGAGTCCAACCATCAGCCCTACTCTACAAAGTTCTCCCATACACCATATCCCCCACCACCACATCCAAATGACCCTTAAACACATCCAGGGATGGTGACTCAACCACCTCCCTGGGCAGCCTTTTCCAGTGTCTGACTACTCTTTCTGTGAAAATTGTTTTCCTAATGTCCAGTCTAAACCTACCCTGTTGCAGTTTGAAGCCATTCCCCCTTGTTCTATCACTAATTACCTGTGAGAAGACACCAGCACCAACCTCTCTACAATGTCCTTTCAGGTACTTGTAGAGAGGGATGGGGTCTCCCCTTAGCCTTCTCTTCCTCAAACTAAACAGTCCCACCTCCTTCAATCAGTCTTCATAAGATTTATTTTCTAGGCCCTTCACCTGCTTCGTTGCCTCCTCTGCACTTGCTCCAGCACCTTGATATCCCTCTTGTATTGAGGTGCCCAAAACTGGCCACAATACTCAAGGTGTGGCCTCACCAGTAGAGGGGGACAATCACCTCCCTACTTCTGCTGGTCACACTATTTCTAATACAGGCCAGGATGCCATTGACTTTCTTGTCCACCTGGGCACACTGCTGGCTCATATTCAGCCGCTTGTCAATTAAAACCCCCAGATTCTTTTCTTCCAGACAGCTCTCCAGCCACACTTCCCCAAGCCTGTAGCGATGCATGGGTTTGTTGTGGCCCAAGTGTAGGACCTGGCACTTGGCCTTGGTGAAGCTCATCCCATTATCACTGGCCCGCCGATCCAATCTATAACAGGTCCCTCTGGAGAGCCTCCCTATCCTCATGCAGATCAACACCCCTGCTTAACTTGGTGTCATCAGCGAAATTACTGATGATACAGTCTATGTCCTTATCAAGATCATCGATGAAGATGTTAAACAGAAATGGTCCCAACACCGAGCCCTGAGGAACACCACTTGTGACCAGCTGCCAGCTGGATTTAACCCCATTGACCACCAGTCTTTGGGACTGTCCACCCAGCCAGTGCTTGATCCAGCAGATCATATGCTCATCCAGGCCATAAGCAGCCAGTTTTTCTATGAGAATTCTATGGGGAACAGTGTCAAATGCTTTTTGAAAGTCTAGGTAGACAATATCCGCAGCCTTTCCCTTGTCCAATAGTTGGGTCATCTTGTCATAGAAGGAGATCAGGTTCGTCAGGCAGGACCTGCCTTTCATAAATCCATGATGACTAGGCCTGATCCCCTGGTTGTCCATTATATGGCTTGTAATGGCACTCAAGATGATCTGCTCCATGACCTTCCCTGGTATTGAGGTCAGTCTGACAGGTCTATAGTTTCCTGGATTCTCCTTTCTGCCCTTCTTGTAGATGGGTGTTACATTTGCTACCTTCCAGTCCATTAGGACCTCCCCAGTTAGCCATGGCTTCAGGTAAATCATGGAAAGCGGCTTGGTGAGCACATTTACCAGCTCTTTCAGCACCCTTGGGTGTAACTCATCCGGTCCCATAGACTTGTGTGCATCTAAGCGGTGTAGCAGGTCTCTGACCACTTCCTCTTTAACTGTGATGACCTCATTCTGCTTGCCCTCTGTGTCTCCTAGCTCATGAGGCTGGGTGTCCAGGCAACAGCCTGTTCCACTGCTAAAGACTGAGGCAAATTAGGCATTGAGCAACTCAGCCTTTTCCTCATCCTTTGTTACTGTGTTTCCCTCTTCAGCCAATAAAGGAGGGAGATTTTCTGTAATCCTTCTTTTGTCATTTATTAATTTATAGAAATATTTTTTATTATCTTTAATAGCTGTACCTAGGTTGAGCTCTAGCTGTGCTTTGGCTCTCCTAATCTTCTCCCTGCATAGCTTCACTACATCTTTATAGTCTTCATGAGAGACCTGTCCTCTCTTCCAACAGTCATAGACTCTCCTTTTGTTCTTGAGGTCCAGCCAAAGGTTCCTATTTAGCCAGGCTGGTCTCCTTCCCTGTCTGCTTGTTTTTCAGCAGGTAGGGACAGCCTGCTCCTCTGCCTTTAAGATTTCTCTCTTGAGATATGTCCAGCCTTGCTGGACTCCTATATCCTTCAGTACATCCTCACAAAGGACTTTGTCAGTCAGTCTCCTGAACAGGTCAAAGTTTGCCCTCCAGAAGTCTAAGGTGGAACCTTTACTAACCTCTCTCCTTGATTCTCCAAGGATCAAAAACTCAATCATCTCATGATCACTGTGCCCTAAATGGCCTCCAATCTTTACTTCCCCCACAGGCTTTTCCCTGTTCGCAAGAAGAAGGTCCAGGAGGACACCTTCTCTGGTTGGCTCACTTACCAGCTGTGTGAGGAAGGTGTCCTCCACACATTCCAGGAACCTCCTGGATTGTTCTCTCTCTCCTGTGTTACATTCCCAGCAGATACCTAGGAGGTTAAAGTCCCCCTGTCACAGTTTAGGGTCAGGGCAGCCCCTTAGACCCCCACAAGCACAACAGCAAGTGACTGTGAGATTTCTCCCAGCTACTTATAGAAAGCTTCATTCATCTCACTGCTTTGGTTGGGAGGTCTACAGCAGACTCCCATGGCAAGATCAGCTTTATTGGCCCTTAACCTAATCCAAACACTCTCAACCCCGTCATCACGATACTTGATTTCTGAGCTCTCATGACATTCTCTAACATACAGGGCCACTCCACTGCCGCTCCCTTTCTGTCTGTCCCTCCTGAAGAGCTTGTAGCCATCAGTTGTGGCCCTCCAGTCATGTCAATCATCCCACCACATTTCCATGATAGCCACTATGTCATAGTTTTTGTGGGGCATCATGGCTTCGAGCTCCCCCTGTTTGTTGCTCATACTGCGTGCATTGGTATAGATGCACTTCATATGAGCTAATGATTCCAACACCTTTTTGTAAGTGTGAGCCCCATATCCTACCAGACCTTTCTCAGGTGCTTCCATGAACCCTTCTTTCAAATGAAATGGCAGAGGGAGAGTCCTCACTAGTCCATCATCCTTCAAGTCCTGGCATGCTTCCCTTGAGCTTATTCCTAACAGGCCCAGTTATCTGCCCTTTCCCCCTCATATCTAGTTTAAAGCCCTGTCATTGAGCCCTGCTAACTCCTCCCCCAGAATTCTTTTTCCCCTCTGGAACAGTGCATCCCACCTGCCACCAGCAGGCCAGGTGTCTCGTATAGCAGCCTATGATGAAAAAACCCAAAACCCTGCTGAGAACACCAGTCTTGGAGCCACGAGTTGACCTGCTGTCTCTTCCTGTT
>JANIJG010011794.1:0-19975 GCA_024611175.1 Megaceryle torquata | reverse complement strand
GGGGGTGGGGGCCGGGGGGGGGGGGGGGGGGGGAGGGCAGCTGCTTCCCAGCACCCATCCCAAAGGCTGAGTTCTGCAGAAAAGGTTAAAACCAGCTTCAAGCAGCGAGTTGGCCCTGCAAGCCCTCACTTCGCACACCTCCCACCCCCGGCGCCGGCTCCTTGCCAGGTGCTGCGGG
This sequence comes from Megaceryle torquata, assembly GCA_024611175.1. Lineage (NCBI taxonomy): Eukaryota > Metazoa > Chordata > Aves > Coraciiformes > Cerylidae > Megaceryle > Megaceryle torquata. The sequence goes on along the minus strand of JANIJG010011794.1, from coordinate 19,797 downwards.
TTCAGCCAGGATCTGCTGCTCCCCGTGCCCGGCAAATCCCGCACCCGCCGGGCTGGGGCTCAGCGGGGAGTGGGGCAGCCCCCTCCCACCCTCCCGTCCCCACTCCCGGGACTCACGGGGAGGGCAGCAGGTCACCCTCTGGAGAAAGTGCTAGCACAGGGACTTTTTACGCCAATGACAGCAGATCCCGTCGCCCCAGGAAAATGTGGTCTCGCTTTTGCATGGCGCAGCACGAGCCGGCGCAGCCAGAATGGAAAATGAGAGCGGTGCTATTTTGTGTTCTCCCCACCAAAACGCCCGTCAGCATTTCCACCGTAAGCCACTCGGGTTTTTCAGGGGCCTCGGCCACAAAAGAGTGCTTGGGGCTCGTCCTCGGTCGCTTCCCGGTGCCCGGGGACGCAGGGAAGGAGTGGGTGGCTCAGTGTCCCTCCAGTTCCGTGGGGATGCAGAGGGGGAATGTCTCTGTTTTCCCACCTGCTGCCCATGGCCCCAGACCTGAAGCTTGGTCAGAGCAATTCTGCACCTGCCGGCAAATCCCCGTGGTGCGGAGGGATCATAGGTCAGGCAAAGTCATTGCTGGGGTAGGACGGGGACCACCCGGCCTCACTGCCAGCCCCTCACGCAGTCTGGGCACAAGCCTCCCCCTCCAGTAGCCACACTGCCCAGCGGGGTCCAGGCTTGACTCCAGTGGGATAGGGACAGCCAGCTCGCAGCCCCCACCTCTGACCCCCACCCTCCATGTCCCATTCCCGTGAGGCACCAATGCCCCTCACCCCCTACCCCCTCCCTCTCCAAGACATGGTTGTGTGGTGACCCCACACCTCTAAAAGGAGCTGCCTGCACTGGGGGTGTCCCACAGCCCCAGGGGACAGCGGGATGGCAGTGTGGCCAAGTGACACACCACAGCACTGCCCTCCCTGGGGATGAGGCCGTGGCACAGGAGCTGATGAGCCGCAGAGCCACCAGTGCTGAGTGGCCGATGGGGACTCAGCCCCATCCCTCCGGCAGCAGAACCCCTGTGCTGGCAGCTCAGGGGGACTGAAACCTCGGGGGGGTTCTACTGGGGCAAGAAAACTGCTGGAGGAGGTGAAAATGGGGTCCCTCAACCTGGGGGGGGTACCCACGGTGCTGTTGTGGTCCCACCACCATGTTATTCCTGCCCAGTGTGCAATGGTGGCTGCATGAGCGGAGAGAGAAAAGAGCCCAGAGCTTAAGGGCCCCCAGTTCTCCCATATGATGAGTTTTAATTCAGCTGCTAAGAGACGGAGAGAACAAATAAGAACAAACACTGCTGCGAGCAGCAGCGGCCCCGGGACGGCGCTCGCAGAGACAGCCCCAGCGGCCAGGCGAGCCGGGAGGTGCCGAGAAAATCCTGGCTCCCTGCTGTGCCCAAGGCAGGGCACAGCCCAGCAGGCACCTCGCTGAGGTCAGCCCAGGTCTACCCACAAAAGCAAGCCAGGGTGAGCCCTGATCAGCATGCTCTTGGTCGCACGGGTGCTCAGCACCCTCAGGATCTGATCCCCAGCAGGGTGCATGCGGATGCTCGCAGGGTTGCACCAAGCAGCCCCAAGTCAGTGGATGGGACCGCTGGAAACCATCACTGAGGTGGGAGGACAACATGATTGAGGGTAGAGGTGGGCAAATGGAGAGGGCAGATTTAACTCATGGAAAAAGGCATGAAAAAATAGGATTTTGGTCACAGCTGGTACCAAAATAAAGCCCTCACCAGCGGGCACATCCTGCAAGCCAAGCCGGCGAAGCCGTGCTCGCATGGCCAAGGGGAGGCCACACTGCCAGCCTCTTGCCCTGGCCAGAGATTTAATGAATAAAGTTAGCCCAGCATGCTGCTGCCACTCCCAACATCGAGGGAAAAGGGTCCGGCAGCGCCCAGGGCCAGGCAGCTCCCTGCCTGCTGCCCGAGGGGCAGAGCTGCCTGGGACGCTGCACTGGCCACGAGCATCCCAGGCACCATGAGCACTGCCCTGCCCAGCCACGATGTGCTGCGGGCAGCTGAACCAGCTCTCCCCACACCCCAACCGACTCCCCAGACCTGCCCAGCCCCACGCTGCCGGCACAGCAAGCGTGGTGCAATTTGCTTCTTCACCACCCCACTGACCTACTTCTTCCATGCCCTACTTTGGGTTGGGACAGGGAAGGGCAGAAGCACAGCGGGTGGCTCCGGCAATTAAATATAATTAAGAAAAGCTGACAAGGCAGTTTTCTGCAGAAACCAACGTGCAGGTTCAGGTCTGCAGCGATAAATCAGCGTTTCTCTGCTGGCTTCAGCTTCCCTGGCCCCCGGGCACCCTCACCCTCGCTCACCCCTCCGCTGCCTGCACTAGGGAGGACGTGAAGCTGAGCAATGCCAGGAGAAGCAAGGCTCAGACTCTCCTCCCAAGCCAGATGGCAAAGGCTGTCAGCATTTTCATAACCCCAGGGGTAGAAGGAGGCTCATGCAGGTGGTGAACATCTGCCCTCGCCCAGCCCTGGCCCTGCCCGGGGATCCCAACAGACAAGTCCCTCCTCATGTGCAGAGGTTTCCCAGCCACATCCACACAAATCGCAATCCCACCCCAGTTTCTTGGTCTTCCCAATCGGCTGTGGGGGAAAAGTCTTCAGCTGCTCTGTTTCACATGCTTGTCCTTCAAGCGATGTCCCCACGGGCGACTCTAGGTGCAGAGAAAAGCCACCTGCCCTTTCACACTGTGAGCTCTGAGCAGCACCTGCCCTCCACATCCCTCCACGTCCCTCCCCATCCCTCCGCATCTCCTGCCCAAGAGCTCAGACCACAGCCAGGACCACAGTGGGGACACCTTTCTGAGCACGAGCCATCACTTGTGGTCTCCAGGCTGGCTCTGTACTGCCTCCCAAACAGGGACTTGCCTCTTCCTGATGCCAGGACATTGCCCTGTGCTAGGAAACAACCACCCTGCATAGCCAGGCACGGCCCCGTGGCAATGCTGGGCTGTGCTGGAGAGGACACCGGGCGTGCTGTGACCACCAGGGAGCTGCAGAGCCGCTTTCTGAGCGCCCAGGGTGCAGCAAAGCCCAGGCTGCCAATGGCTTTCTAGATTTCCAGCTGTCCAACCTGCTGGGCTGGAGCTGGGAAATGCAGGAGATAAGGTCTTTGAAGATGCCTGCAGGGCTGCAGTGTGGGCAGGGGGGCAAGGAGGCTGATGGGACAGGGGGATGGGGACCAGCATTGATCCTGCCCTGGCTGCCCGAGCGGGCACAGGTTGGCAGCTCTGTCCCATTTCCCAGTGCTTGGTTCATTAGCCACAGAAGGGAAGGGTTTGGAGGCGAAACCCACGGGGTGCTGTGTGTACCCCATCCCCTCCACCAGCCACCAGCGACACAGCTCACACCTCAAACCTTCCCCAGCTCACAAAAATCCAGCTCTCAGAGCTGCCCTCAGGCCACGTAAGGAGTAAACAGCTCCACTTATCTCGAGGACCTTTAGAAACACCCAATGCCTCCAGGGCCCACCAGTCAAGGACCCACTTCCAGCAGCTGAGACACTTTCCCAACGCCCAGCAACCCCCTCCCCAAAACCCCACCACCCTGAAGTCCACCACAGTGAGCTTCAAGGGACGAAAGGGGACGGGGCATCCCCCTGTTCAGTGCCCCCATCTCCGCATGTGCCGCAGAAGGGGTGTGTGGAGAGGGCTGCAACTGCTGCAAGGAGACCCCTGAGCACCGTGTGGCGAGGTGTAAGGACCCCTCCGCCGTGCAGCGGTCCCCAGCCAGGAGAGGAGTGGAAGGCAGCAGCTCTTCCCCTCCGCTCTCGCCGGAAACTCACTGCCTCCCAACCCGGCCGCATCCTGCGCTGACTGCGAGCACCATTTCTCTCCGGCCGCCCTTTCCCACAACCGCACCCTCCTCCACATAAAGCCATTCACAAACCACAAAGCCTAAGCCTGCTTCTTGGTGGAGAGAGAGAACATCGTCATCTTTTAATTATCGGGAGGCACTCGGCCGCCGCGGCCAGGAGGCACACGGAGCCCAGCGGCTGCTCACGCCAATCCTCCGGCCTCACAAAAAGCCCTTTCAACTCCTCTCTGCTGAAGCATTAAGTCTTACGGGCTCGGGAGAGGACAAAAGTACAGCTCCTGGCACGAGGCAGGCAACAACCGAGCGCCGCTGCCAAAACCCAGATCGTCACCTGGGTCCCAGCGGGGGGATGGTGGCTTATTCCAAATGGGGGCAAAGGGGCCGCCCCCTTCCCCTATGGGAGCGCAATGGGCTCCTACCTGAGCAGAGCGGAGCTCGTCCGCTTGGCAGGGACGCGGCCGGGCCAGTAGGCCAGCGCCGGCACCCGGTGCCCTCCTTCCCAGGTCGTTTGCTTCGCCGAGCTCCCGCCTGCGAGAGAAAAAAAGGGCAGCGCTCAGCATCCTGCTTCCCAGGGGCTCTGTGTTGATGGGAACCCCCCCCTAGCCCCAGAGCTTCCCTGGGAATGGAGCTATTTGGAGATGGAGATGGAGCAAATGACCCCAAAGGAGGATGGTTTTGCTGCAGAGGGAGTTGGGTCAGGGGAGGGAGAAGAGTTAAAGAGTTTTTAAAAGAAATAGGGGAAGGGAGCAGAATGGAGGCTCAGTTTGGCTCTGCCGTGTGTTCCTCCTCTGCTCCAGTGAGTGGGGAGAAACGCAGCCGGCTGCAGAGCTGCCACACTTCCATCCACTTTGGAGGCCGGGTGAGAATACGGAGTGGGTGGGAAACATAGGAATTTATACCAGGGGCTGGGAAAGGCCCCGTGCAGACTCAAAGCTGCTGCCCTCTGCGTGTCAAAGCACCAACAGCCACCCAGCCTGCTGGAAACTCTCTTCATTAAAAACACCATCCTGCTGATAACCCTCCTGCCGGCTAATTAACCTGTCTGGTTGTTTCCCTGACATCATCCAAAATGCCCCTGCTTTGCCCTTGGGTTTGAGATGCATGGTGAGGGGGAGCTGCCCGGGCACCTTCATCCACTTGGGATGCTCAGCACTAAAACGGGGGTGCTGAGCAACAAAATGAGGGTGCTGAGAAACAAAATGAGGATGCTGAGCAACAAAATGGAAGCACTGAGCATCGGAATAGGTGGAAGGGTGCTAAAGAGCCTCTGCTTTGGCTGTAGCCCAAAGGACCCCCCAGTCAGCCAGGGCAGGGAGGGAAGGGGCTGGGAATGGGGCAAACAGAAACTTCCAACCCGATTCACCAAACAAACTTCCCAGGAGCAGCCTTTGTCCGCCCGCCTTTCAGCGTGCGCATGGCAACGCCACTCGCCCAAAGCCATTTCCTCCGGGCAGAGCCAAGAGCCAGGCGAGGTCCCCGCGGTGCCACAGCCGCCCCGTGCTCCTCCGTGTCCCTGCACCACTCCCCAGACTGGCTACGGGTGTCTGGGCTGATCCTGAGCTCCCTGCAATGCCCAAGCAGCCGGAGCAGAGGAGGACACGTGTGGCATGGATGCCACCGTGCCAGCGGCGTGAGGAATAGTCCAGGGGAAAGGTTTCTGACCCCGCTGCTCATCCTGCCAGCACAGGCCAGGCACATGCCCAATCTCTCCCCCTCCCCACACAAATTTTGCTGTTTCCCCCTCCAAGGACATCTCTTTGGAGCCTGAAGAGGTGGGAGATGGCCTAAGCCTAACGCTGCTGGCAGCCTGGTGATGAGGTCCCAGCACGATGGGTGGCCTATTTGAGAAAGGAAGGTGCGGAGGGAGCAATGCTGGTGCAGCACCGTGCTCCCCTTGGCAGGCTCTTTGCAGCCCCAGTGTCCCACTTTGGGCAGCACATGGGGCTGAAACACCCCAAACCCAAGCAGGGATGGCTCCTCCACCATGGAGGCTTTCCAGGGAAGCTGAACTGAGCATTCCCATGCTGGGATGAGACCCCTGATCCCCCTCCTGTCACACACAGCAGGTCCCTGGCCCAGGGACACTGGGTCTGGAGCCTCCCAACCCTGCCTCAAACCACACCTAGCATCACAACCCCAAAATGTGCATCCCCAGCTTGCTGCACTCTGGGCCCCAGGGTGGGGGGTGGGTTCTCAGGACAGGCTGGGGGCTGTGGGAAGCTCCCTAAAAGCACAAATTGGGTGGCACACACGGATGTGCTGCTCTGGAGCAAGGACAGAGTCCAGTTACCACCTGCAATCATTGGAAAACATGACTGGAATTTGGGTTGGACCCTGGAAGGAAACTCTGAGCTACTGGAAACCTGTAGAGTCTGGAGGTACCCACTCCCCTCCCTGCTGTCCTGCTTCTTGAAGGGCTTTTCCCCACCAGCGGACAATGCCCCCCCACTGGAAGGGGAAGGCTGAGCATCCCACCCACCCAGCACCCACGCCAGAGGGTGTCTGCAGCATTAGACCAGCCAGCAGAAGACAGTAACACCCAGCTGGCTTTCAAAACATCTGTGCAACAACCAGCTGAAGGATTTCAGAAGTGATCCTCCCGGGTTGGTATTCCCAGCCAGCTCCTAGAGGCCCAACAGCCCAACCTCCTCCCCAGCCTCCCACCATAGCTGGGCCCGGGGTGTTTTCACAGGGCAGTGAGAGACTGGAAAGGGGTTGTGTTTTCCCAGCTTTGTTCCCAAACCCTGGACTGCCTGTACCATCTGCTCCGGCTTGTGACCGTCGGTTGCTCAAGAGCAAGCCAGGTCATCAGCAGGGTTTGTTTACTAGGGAAAAAAAAATAAAATAAAATAAACCCAAGAAAACCAACCCAAAAATTAAATAAATTAAGGTTACTATTTCATCCTGGGGCCGGCCGAAGGATGGGCTCTGGGAACAGGCAAGCGAGCCAGAGCCCGGCGGCAGCGCTTGCCCAGTGAAGCGGCCACGGTTTCATCGCCTGGGTGTCAGGAAGCGGAGGAGGGAAGAGGAGCTGCCGCCCGCGGCCCCTCGGCTGCTGTCGCTCCCTCCCCGCTGACCCCGAGCGAAGAGGGGAACCGAGCCCGGCGCGCGTTTACACTGCGTAATACAAGCAGAAGTGGGAAACGCCTGACTCATGCATGCTTCTGGCCGCCCCGGCTGAAATAAACCCACCGAGCAGATGGTTTGGCCGGAAAAGGAGAAAAGGCAGGGGAAAAAAAACCAACCAAAAACAAAACAAACAAAAAAAACCCCCCAACAAATAGTGGAGAAAAAGAAAAGCAAAGTCCTGTGGTGCTGAGAGGGCTGCTGGGTGCTCTGCTCCCTGGGGTGGGATGAGGCTGGGGGCTGCAGGACCCTGCTGAAGCCAATGGCTGTGGTGCTTGGGCTGTGAGAGCATCTCAGCTGTGAAACCAGCAGCCACTGGCCTCAGCCTCCAGAGTAAGAGACTGAGGGAGGCCCAGCTTTCTCCAGCAGCAGTTTTAGGGGAAAACTTGAGTGCTTGAAAGAAAAAGTCTTTCTGGGGTGTCTTCAAGGCAACACAGCCCAGGGCAGCTGCCACAGAAAAGGCTGGGGTGGAGTAAAATGCTCCCCGTGTCCCCTGTGATGAGCTTTCTGGAGCAGCCTCCCTGCACCCCTGGGGACAGGGACACCCCCCCCCCACGCTGCCCCATTACCTCGTTGCCTCTGCCAGGCCCCCACGAACGGCCCCAGGCGCCCGGCCAGCTCACACTTCTGTGCCCAGGGGCCATTGTCACCTGCAAGAGAAAGAAATGTCCCTATGAGCCACATCAGGGCCAGGAAACATCTCCACAACAGGGAGGGGGTGGCGGTGAGCAAGGACAAGTGAGCCCTCCATCCCTCCTCCCCATGCCCCTGATGTGTTCCCACATTAGCAAGAGCAGTGTGGTTTATTTAGGTTTATCTCTCAAAGTTTATTTTGGAGGGCTGGGGCTGCCCAAGGCTGGGCTGAGGGGCTGAAGAGAAGCTGGGGTGCAGGGTGGGGACAGAGCTGCCACCAGCTTTGGGCGTTAATGAGCGGCAAGAGAGGTTCCTGTCGTCAGGAGCAAGACATCCTCATTAGGGAGACTGCTCAGCCAGAGCGGATTTGGGCTTCTTAATGAACGAGGATTTGTGGTTTAATTAGGCATGGCCCTGCCGGTTCAGCCCCCTGGCCCAAGGAGGGGTGGCAGGGTGGGCACCTGGCTCAGTGGCCGCAGTAGCCCAGGATCCTGGTCCCCGTCATGTGGCAGTCCTGGGCAGCTTGGCTGCGGCTGCTTGTCACTCCCCATCCACAGAGCCACCGGGAGCATTGAGGGCAGGGGACAAACACAGCTTCTGCCCCCTGCCACCCCCCAGCACCCCTGAGGCTGACCCCCGGTGTCACCCCCGGTCACTGCAGCCACTTCTGCTGTACCTGTGAACCACAGGAGCGTGTTGCCCTTTCCGTGGCTGTCGGCAACTTGCTTTATCTGTCCCACCAAGGCATCCATCTCGCTCAGGGAGGCTCCGTAGATGCCCCTGCCTGAGGTGGGGGGCGGCGGGGGGATCCCCAGCGGGACGTGCATATGGGCCAGTGCCAGGTAGAGGAAGAAGGGGCGGCCGCTGTCACTGCACAAAGAAGAGGGAGAGCACGTTCAGCTGGGTCAGGTGAGGTGGCAGGATGTCACCAGGGTGGTGGCACTGCTGAGCTTGGGGACACAGACCAGTGGCCTCTCCTCCTGGGAGCCCTGCAGCCATCCCTGCCTCTGCTACAGCTCCTGGGGGGAAGAACTGTGCATCAGCCAGCTGCAACCCCCCCCGGGCACCCACTCCCCTTGAAGCGTTGGTGTTTGGGCCTGCGTGAGCCATTTCTCCCCTGCTCCTGCTTAGACCTCTCCCCATTGTCCTCCCATCTGGGCCAGGCTCCTCTGTCTCCAGTGGTGTGCCAGCCACCAGCCAGACACCCAGTGCCAGTGCACCCCTGCCACCCACCCACCATCCTCCTCTCTCACAGGGCTCATTTTGTCCCTTCCTCCCCCATCTCCAGCAAGCACTCCAGCCCTGCTGGTGATTTTAGCAGAGGATGAGCTGCAGAAGGACACCCAGACCGAGCCCAAGCAGCCCCGGACAGGGAGCGCGGCACGTTCGCTTGCCGCGCGCTGTCCCGCTGCCTGTTTGCTTTTAAATCGTCAGAGGACACGTCCTGTTTTCTTGTTTACAGCTATATTTATCTCCTCCAACAAGGCCCGCTCTTCCTCAGGGACCTCCGAGGGGAAGGGTGGGATGGCGAGCGGCGAGGAGGGGCCGGATCCTGGGGATGTGCCCCAGCCTGCGCACGCGCCTGGCTCCGGCCACCTCATTGCTGCCTCCAGAAAGCTTTTGAAGCCCCTCCGACGTGCGTTTCGGCACTTCCTTCCTTTACCCATCACCCACCTGGGGATGGAAAATGAGCAAATCCCATCCCACTGCCACATCCTTCCCCTGAGGCGCTGGAGCCCTGAACCCTGGGGTCAGAGGGTGCTGATGCATCCCCTTGCAAACTGCCACTGCAAAAGGTTACACGGCACCTTTTCCCATGGGATGCCAGAGACCCTGAAGCTGGGGAAGCTGCTTTTCCCTGGCTCACATCCCACCCAGGAACACCAGGCGGACTCCAGCATCCATCCAGACTTGTGACCGTGGTGCTCAGCTGAACATCCCACTTGATTTTCGCACTCACATTTCAGAAATCTCCCCAAAACTGAGGAAACGTTTAATCAACAACTTAAGACCAACATCCCTGACTTTTGCTCCTATGTTCACTGTACTCCAAGTGTCCCAGCCTGAGCCAAGCCTCACCACCACGAATTGCTCAACCTTGACACGACTGGTTAAAACAACACGGAGATGACAAATCCGGTGTTCTTTTGTTGCCCCGTAATGAATGAGTCAGGCAGAGGAAAACTGGAATAAGCCATCAAGGAGAGAAAAGGCAGGCACCTGCTTAATCCTGTTCTCCATGAACGCAAATAACCCCAAAATACTACTGGGAGTTTAAAGGTTTTTCCTATTAACCCAGAGCTCGCACGCTTGGTTTTGCAGCCTAACAGCATCCTGGCAGCCTGGGAGGGCTGGGGGTTTGTACAGGAGGAGGGATCACTGCTGCTCTGAAGCCCAGTACATGGGCACCCTCCAGCTCTGGGACAAGCTGGGACATCCTGACCGTGCTGCTGGGCCAAGCTGCCACCGATTCTTGGCACCCAAGGGGGATAAACCAGTTACTGTGCGAATACACAATAGCCAGGCTGTTTCCCCACAGGTTGCTCCTTGCCCAGCCCCTTCTTTGACCCATTACACAAACCTTTCCCCAGGATCACCCCCAGGACTGCCCCCCATACACACTGTGGCCCTTCTGGGGTGTGTGTTGTCCCTGGATGGGCTCTGACAGGGCTGCCCGGCAGCGCTTCCCCTCCTCGCGCTGCAGGGAGGCGTTTTGCAAAGTCACAGCTCATAATCCACCGATAATAGGGATTAAAATTACACAACCCATCAGCAGGGCTTTGGGGTCGTCACCTTAGAGGAGCTGCTTTGCTCCTCAGGGAAGAGCCTGCCCCGGCTCTTCATGTCCCCACAGGGCTGAGGCAGGCAGGCCCTGAAGCCCAGGGATCCTGGAGCACTTTATCCTCAAAACAGATCAAACCCCACGTACGAGGAGAGTTTAAAGACCTCTGGGTGCTGCTCCTGTCCCGCTACTGTGGGCACCCATTCAGCTCCTGCACCCCCACCAGCAAAGCCACTCCACTGCCCCACTGCCACCTCGCAAAGATGGAGGGATGGAGGACAGAGGGGTGGCAGCTTCTCCCTCCGTCCCTCCCACCCCTGCTACCAAAGCTCAAAGGTTTTGACTGGTGGTTTCAAATTCACACAATCTCTTTGGAGAAGACGCACCAAAAGGCTTCCAGGGCAAGCCCTGCAGGACACCAGTGACAGTCTTGGTGGCTTCTCCCTCCTCCAGCAGGCTGGGAAGCTGAGCCACAAAGCCCCCAGATCTGCTCCACAAGAACCTTGGGGCAACACCCAGTCCCCCAGCATCACACCAACCAGTGCAGAAGCTCTTGCAGTGACCCACGAGCTCTTGGGATGAAAGGGGCAGGGGGCAGGGGGTGGCATCTCACCTTGCCCGCCGGATGAACCGCGCTGCCTCCTCCGCGTAGCGCGCTGCCAGGCTGCTCAGGTTGACCGGCTGTTGGATGATGGTGATGTTCTCAAAGAGAGGAAGGGCCACCTCGGTGTAACAGTCCTTCTTTGTCACCCTGCTGAGAAGAAGCCACCCCATGCTTGTCACCGCCGCGGTGACTGGTGGCTGAGCAGGCGCAGAGCGTTTCCTTGGAGAAAACCAAGGAAGGGAGAAGAAAGCAGACGATGCCAATGTCCCCATGGCACAGGGTGTTCCAGGGACCGACCCACCTCCCTGACTTGCACCCCGCTGTGGGGTACACAAGGGGGAACCTGGGTACCTGGAGCATAAGGGGAGGAGACCACAGCAAAGGGCAGCTCTTGGTGTTGGGGACACCAGTGCAAATACCCACCTCCCAGCCAGCTCTCAAACCTCTACCCTATGCCTCCATACCTGGCAGCCGCGCCGTGCCGTGGGCAGGGTGGGCAGGGTGGCAGGTTGTAGCCAGGGGTGTCCGTGCAGCCCATGTCGTGGCTATAAGGGATCCCAAAGTAGTAGTCGAAGCCTGAGGAGCAAGTGAGGGCATCAGCGAGGACAAGGAGACCATGGGGTGCTCAGCTCATCCCCACCAGTGCAGCCCTTACCGCGGAAGCTGGGGTGATGGTGGCCGTGGTGTCCCAGGTGCCACTTGCCTGTGTGGAAACCACAGAACATCATTTCACAGGTGTTTTTGTTGCAGAAACTAAGAAAAAAAAGCGTGAGGTATCTCGTGCCTGTGCAGATCAACTGTTTCCAGCCTTGAAAGGCTCTTTCATTCATGTTCAGAGAAGGCAATTTTCTAAGCCCTTCCTACAGGCAGCTTCATCCTCTGACCTCCAGTATGCACTTGCTCCCACCAAATGTGCCAGTCCAAGGGTAAAAATGGCAAAAACTCTGAGGGAAAGCAGAAACCGAAGGGTTTTCTGCCAGCGTGACGTGCACAAGCAATGGGAGCTGCAGGTGCAAAGGTCTTAACCACCTGAGGTACCTCCTGCCAGGGACAGACATGGGCATCTTCGTCCCCCCCCCCACCTCCGCACCCCAGCGTCCCCTCGGCAGGCTGGTGTTACCTATAGCCCCCGTGCTGTACCCGGCCCCCCGCAGGACCTCGGCCAGGGTGGTCTCGTTCAGGGGGAGGCCACCGACTGACGTGATGGCGAAGTTGTGGGTCACCCCATTGCGTGCCCCGAGGCGCCCCGTGAGCAGAGAGGCGCGGGATGGGGAGCAAGTGGATGCGGCCGAGTGGAAATCCACGAACCTAGAAAATGAGAGAGCCCTTTGCTCATAAGCCCCTGTGGGGTCTGACACTGCCCCGTCCCTCCCTGCTCCCCTGTGCCTGTCCCCTTCCACCCCCGGGGTGAGGGTCTGGAGAGGGGGATGAAGCTCGCAGGTCCCAGTGGGGATGGATGGACCTGCACCCTGAGGTGCCGGGCTCTGGCCACCCTCCCCTGGCACCCAAAACCACGTCAGTGAAATCCCTCTGCCTGCCAGTCCCACAGGAGCAAACTCCCCTTTGCTGCAGGACAGAGGAGGGGGCCGGGGAGGGGGGACCGATGTTACCTCGTCCCTTCGGCCGCCAACTCATCCAAATGCGGTGTCTCCTTCGTCTCTGCCCAGTTGGCCCCCAGATCCCCCCAGCCCACATCATCTGCCAGGATGATGATGAAGTTGGGCTGCCCGCATGCCACACGGTGAGCTGAGAGCCCCACCAGCACCGCAGCCAGTACCAGCACCACCCACAGGGAGGGGGTCCCCATGGTGCCAGACGTTCTCTCCCACCCACGCTGGAGCACCAACGGCTTCATCTTCTCCAAACTCCTTGTGCAACGTCCCCGGGGGTGCAGCTGGGCTCTCCACGGGCCCTCACAGTGATGCCAACGTCCCTTCCTTGGCTGCTCCCACGGTGCTGGGCTGGGAGCTCTGGATTTGCTCCCTTGGCTACCGACTGAGGTGCAACATCTCCTTCCTTTTTCACACTCAGGCACAGTTAATATTCCTGAAATCAGTGCCAGCAAAGGTGTTATTCTTAGAAGTCGAAAACACCCTTTGAAGTCACTGTCACTCTATTTTTAACTTTCCTTCCTTCCTGGTAAATATCTAATTAGACACCAAACCAAAGTGGTATTTTTCCCTCCAGAAGTGTGCTCGACCTCCAGCAGCAGCTCCGCTCCTCTTGCCACAGCCGGGGGGATGTTCATGTACAACAAGGATCTCTTTCCCTTCAGCCCCCACTCCTCGGCTGGCCGAAGAGCTGCCCTCCCCTGCTTCAGGCAGATAAACAACTGTCGTGGCTCCGTCGGTGACCGTTGGTCCGTCCCTCACCTTGCACGGCTACAGCATCCCCTGTGCGAGAGAAATGAGATGGAATCAGGACCTCCCGGAGCCCTCCTGCACCCCAGCGTGGGGCAGAACAGCTTAGCCAGGCGTAGAGACTTTTTTTGCTGTCTGGCTCAGTGATGGCTCGACTGGAAAGGACTGGAAAGGACTGGAAAGGACTGGAAAGAATGAGCGCCCCTTTCCCACACCCATCCCTCGGGCCAGGCTGGTTCCCCGCTGTGCTGTCCTCCCCGGGGAGCAGCGCTGCTCCCTCCCTCCCTCCTGGGAATGCACAAAGTCCTTCCTTCATTTGCAACAACCGACAAGATTCTAAAGCTCATTTTTTAAATTCAGTTCTGCTCAGGCTGCCCCAGTCCTGCCCCAGTTCTGCCCCAGTCCTGCCCGCGGGTCAGAGCGGGCAGCACAGCCCATACGCCATCAGGCACCGGTCCCAGAGGCAAGAACGCAGGAATTTGGGCAAACCCAGAAAGCAATAAAGCCCCCAAATACCTGAGTTTACGGGATTAAGCCCACGCAGATGCTTAGGGTGGGATTTGAGGTCCAGTAGTGGAGAGGTCCAAGGACAAACACCCTGATGACCATTGGTGGAGACAGAGCTGTAAAAACAGAACGTGGAGCACAAAGTTATGGCCAAAGGGAGATGAAGCTGCAGAGATCTGCCAAAACCCCACTGAGCCCTGGGCGAGGACCAACACACTGGGCACGGGGATGGGGCAGGGACCTGTGACCGAAGGGGGATGGCCAAGGGATCAGCAGGACCCAGCTGGGACCAGCACTGCAGCAGATGTCCCCAGTTGGTAGCAGCAACCTTGGGGAAGGAACACACCATGGGGGATGCAGCTCCCATGGGATTGTCAACACAGCTGAGCAAGACAAACTCCATGAAGACAAACTGGGAGAGCAAGGAGAGAAGGGAATACTGGAAAACAAAAGAGGAGAAGGTGACAGGAGGAGGCAGAAGAGGGAATACGATGAGCCCCATCTGTAGGCCAAGATGTTTGTAGCTGGCAAAGCAAATTATTCCCAGGTTTTGCTGTTCACATCTTTAAAAGCTTTGGGCTGTTGCTCAGAGCAGCAGCTTCAGAATCATCGGCGCAGCACTGCAGTGATCAGCAGTGTGATTCCATTCATAATTCATAGCCCAAAGCATCAATTTCTACACTTCCATCCAAGGGCCTCAAAGCTCTCGGTACATTAATTAATGGGGTTGGGATGCGGTGGGTTCAGCTGCTGGGGTTTCTTTCAGGAAGGGGGCTTGGAAGGAGCAGCCCTGCTTCAGTCCAACACCCCCGAGCAGGGGCTGAGCCCATTTGGACCATGGAAAGCAGGGACTTGAGCCATCAGCTCCACAGGAACAGATGGATTAACCCAGGCATGGCTGTGGGTGACCTCAGCCCCACCTCAGTCCTCCGCAGAGGAATGGAGCAGGAGGTGGCCCAGCACCGGAATTGGTTTGGGGGGAAAAATAAAGGGACAAAGTCCAGCTGAGCCCCACATAACCATCCCAGCTGAGCCATGCCTAAGGCGGGTGGTGCTCACCCTTTCCAGGAAGCCACACCACGTAATCCTACCCTGCGGCACCTTCGCCAGCATCCAACAGCTCCCGGGTCCCTGCACCGAGCCCCAGCCCCTCCGAGCATCCTCCACACAGCACCATGCTGGACCCCATCCCATCTCCAAGGAGGTGACCCTGCACCACGCAACATGCACCGGGGACCCTCCATCAGCACCTGCAGCCACCCAGAAAAACCCAGCAAAACCCAAGGCAGCCAAACCCACAAACCTCTGTCCTTGCCATTGACTTTGGGGAGGGACGCCAGGATGACAGGGCTAACAAAAACAATCAAAACCATTTTCAAAGGACACTCTCTTCTCTCTAAATTACAGGGGAAAGCCATCCAGGGCTGAAATTTATGCAGTAGAGTCAGACAAAACTTCTTGATCTCTGATGCTCAGAGGCCATTTGAAGGAGAGGTGGAACACGGCCCAAGGAAGGTGGGATGTGCCAGCACGGCTCCTGCCAGGCTCCTGCAGAACTGTCCTTGTCCACAGCAGGTCCAAACTCTCATGGAGCACGAGGACATCCTTTGGCACTGACCCCAGTGCATTCTCCTCCAAGGTCCTTGGCAGAGGCACCTCTCTGACCCTTTTGATCTCTAATTCCTGGGCGAGTCCAGGCTGTGCCAGGCAGCACGTGTCCTCTGGCAGTGTCAGGGTGGTCATGAGGAGCCTTCCTGGGATGAGCCCCAGTCTCTGCTCACCACCACAACAGGACCTGTGCTTCAGCAGCACCTCTGCTCCCTTATTGCATTGCCACGACCAGAGCTAAAGGACCATCTTTTAGTTATTTTTCCAAGAACTGAGTGACTCGGAAGAGATTTCCCTGGGCTGACTACGGTGGGAACACGGTTGCTGCAGCACCTCGCTTCGTACAAGCAGGAAACGCTTACAACTCCATGAGCTACTTGGGCAGAATCACACCCAGGAACCAAAGACTCCAGATAACCAGCACCAGCACCATGGTCCTGGCCGTGCAGTGATGGGTTGGGCTGTGAGCGCCGGCATCGCTCAAACCTGGGCTTCTCAACACACTCCTTGTCTTTTTGCAAGCCAGACAAGGCGGTTCCACAGAAAGATGAGGGATAAGTCAAAACCAGATAAACCAGTTTAGAAAATCCCCAAAGCCTCTCCAAACAGCTGCTCAGGGTGCTCAGGACACCCTGGGGCTGACCCCAGGGCAGGAAAGAGGAGATGCCTCCCTGATTTGGGGATGCCACCACCGGCTGTACCACCACGGAGTGGCTGTGGTCACCAGCCCAGCACTGGGAGTATCTGTCATGTATTTATTACACATTAACCAGAAGTTTACAAATCTTGGGGCCAGCACGATCATTTTCACATGTTTCACATTCTTTCACATTTTCACGCCTGCCTGGAGAGCAAAGCAGCAGCCGGAGTCCAGAAAAACCTGCCGCCCTTTGAAGCACGCCCGGCTGTGCCAAGCTGTCCCCCGCCAGCACTTGGGGCTTGCACCCCACTGGGGTGTCCCAGCTCTGATCTCCAGCCCAAACCGGCACCAGTGGCCCTGCTCTCCTGTCAAAAGCCCCAGCAGGCAGCTCCATCCTGGCTGTAAGGAGCAGGGAGATAAGGATGCAGCAGGGGATGAGAAATTCAAACTGGAGCAGGCACCCGCTGTTACCCCAGGACCACCCCGCAGCTCCTCGTGCCAGATGGCATCAGGGAAACTGAGGCAGACCAGCAGAAGCGATGGCTGGAGCTGTGTGCTGTCCCCACAGCTGCCAAGTGACACAGGATGGGGACGTGTCCCCATGGTGTGGCTCATGGCACTGTCCCCAGCCCCACAGGGACATGCCCAGTCACAGCCTGGAGGAGGTGGACGGTGGCACATCCCGGCAGGGGCGAGAAAAAAAATCTGTGCTTTGTTTACAAATTATCCACACGGAGATTTTCTTTTTGATTCAAGCACAGCCAAGGGCAGCAGGTGCCTTGTGAGGGGTTTGTCCATGGGGCACAGGGTGCATGAGCTCTGCCGCTGCCCCGTTAGGCCCCCTCACTCCTGGCATGTTTACCGGCAAAGCTCCGTTCCTGGTATAACTGTCCTGACAATGCTCTGAACACAGTCAAGACTTTATTCCAGGAAAAGGTTTTCTACTGGAAGAGTTTATACTAGTTCCCCTCACAGAATAAGCAGCAGCGACAAAAACATACTTCTGCAGATTTACTAGGATTTCTGCCAGCTCCCGAGACAGGAGAATGTTTTTCACCCATCTAACTGCTCGGTCTTTCAGAGAAAACATTACACATGCCGAGCAGGGCTGGGCGAACCCCAGCAGAATAAATGAACTGGAAGTCCCTGACCCATCCGGCGGCAGAAAGCAGGGGCCCGCGCTCCCTTTCTGTTTGCAGCCTGCCCTGTTTTCCAGCTCCTGGCTGATTCATGCCCACTGACGCTCGCTCTCCTTCCCTCTGCTTTACAAACACCGGCCGTGCACCCGAGCTGGGAGTGCTGCACAAGTCCCCGGGAAGATGGAGAAGCACGTCCCAGTGCGAGCCGCTGCCAGGCACGGGACAGACCCAAAATGGATGTGCCAGGGCAAAGAGTCCTGGCAAAGGCAGAGCCAAGCCCTCTACGAGGCCAGGCTGAAGCAGGGGAAACCCCCTTCCTCAAAGTGGGCAAACAACAGGGGGGGAAAGGATTTTATAGCAAAGCTGGGAAGTCCTGGGCTGAGGAGGCTGCAGCTGCCAGCCCCATCCCTTCCATGGGGCCCCTCCAGCCCCCAGCCTTCCCCAAAGCCTTATTGCACTTGGAAAGCCCAAAGGAAAGGAATGAGAAGGTGAAGCAGAGACAGATGCAAAACACTGACAAGAAATACCAAGGAGTAAATCGCCTTTGTTTTTTCATGCCAGAGATATTTGCATTCTTATTTCTCCCCTGGAGGCACAAACCTCTTTTGTTGTCCCATAACCACTTGCACTGTCCCTGCCAGGAAGAATTACAGCTCGGGGAGGGTGATCCATTCTCAAGGAGCAGCTTGTGTAATGGGATATTGGCCCTTCCAGGCCAGGCGAGGTGGTCACCCTTTATCCGTACCCCTGAAAGGAAAAACCCCTTGAAGGAAGAGGTTTCCTACAGGATGGGGGCCACACAGGCTCCCCAAGGACACAAATGTCGCTCCCCACGGCCCAGCACCTGCATTTGAGCTTGTTTAGGATGGGACTGCGAGGGGCGGAGCTGCGAGGACAAGAGCATCAGCAGCTTGCTGGAGGCAGTGCTTGTTGGGCCAGCATTGCCAGGAGAAATCAGCACCAGCTTCCTCCAAGTAACTGAGCGAAAGCAATACCTAATTTGCCTCATTTCTCAGAATATTCCAGAATCTTTACCCCTGCTACACCTACCTCTGTGACGCTAGCAACTCCCGCTGTCACAATAGAAAACCAAGGAAGGCACTCCTGACAAATCAAAGGCAGCAGCCCGTGAGCCCTCGCTGGCAGGTGAGATGCAGAAGTAACACTTTGACCTTGGTAGTTTTTCCAGGGGTATGAACCAGAATCTCCAGGGTCCATTTGAACCCACCAAACTGCAGTGGGGTTCCAGGAGGGCCTGTGTGAGAGCAGGTGAGGAGGAGTCTGGTCCCCACTCTGAGTCCTCTGCTATTACCTGTGGGCAAAAGTTACTCTCCCGCAAGCCCCAAGGAAAGGTGTGAGGCTCTGAAACCTTCCCAGTAGAGTCCATCTGCGCCCAGCACATCGAGACCAACACTGGGACACGGTGGTAGCGGTGGCTGTGGCACGGCAAGCCCCATAAAGGCAGTGCCACCAGGTTGTTATTCTTTTTTTACTGATTTCAGGAAAATTTAGGGGAAACCCTAAAGTGCCCATCGCTTTAGCTCTATCCCCCTTGCCCTGGAGCTGCTGGGAAGGATCCATGCTCTCCGTGCCAGATGTTTGACACCCCAGCTCCCTTCCTCCCCCATCCACAGAGGTGGCAAATCTGTCTCACTGGCTTCCAGTTTGACTCACAAATCGTTGCTTTTTAAGTTCCCTACATAAAGCAGATGTTTTCCCCTAAAAATGCAACACATGCTGCCGGCAACGCCGGAGCACAGGGGGGACCAGCACAAGCTGGTGTCCTCAGAAAGGGCTGTAGGGCTTTGGGGTGTGCTCAGCCCTATCCCAGATGCTCTGGTCCCATGGCAAATGGGATGGCAGCTGCTCAAACCCGGGATGCTCCCAGCACCGCATCCCGCTGTTGCGGTGGCAGGAGGGAGGCAGGCGGACAAATCCCGGCCGCGCTGCCCAAAGAATCTTGAGCGTGTGGGGAGACCCTCTGCTCGCACCCCAACATGCACCATCTCAACCCTTTCCCATGAGATTGAGGCCTCTTCTGCAAACAAAGGGCTCAAAACTTTGGCACCAAACCTGAGCGGGCTCTGAGAGCCCCCCCCACCACGGGGAGATAAAGCAACGGGGGAGACCCAAAGGGACCCCAACCCTCTCTCGGTACCGTCCCGTGCGGGCAGCGCAAAGCACAGCGGGTACACCCCCTGCCCCCCCCGGCTCACAGCCTTTGCACCGGCAGAGTTTTTGCTCCCGTTGCTCAGCCCGGCGACCCCCGGGGCCCGGCGCCCTCCCCGCAGAGCTCAGGCTCGGCCGAACCGGCGGAGACCTGCTGCTCCCGGCGCCGCTCCAGCCCCGCGGGGCTCCGGGGGGTGGTGGTGGTGGGGGGAGCCCAGCCCCGCTCCGGCAGGTGCCGGCTCGGGAGGGTGGGAAGGGGCCGAGAGCGGGGCCGGGCCCCGGGAGAAGGCGGAGGTGGGGGTGGTGGTTGGGGGGGGGGGGGGGGGTTGGGGGGGGGGGGCCCGGCAGTACGGCCCCCCCGCCGCACCAGCGGGGCCGGCGCCGGGGCCGGGGCGCGC
>JANIJG010011793.1:30701-42763 GCA_024611175.1 Megaceryle torquata | reverse complement strand
CCCTGGGGGGGGTTTTTCTGGGGGGAAAAAGAGGAAACAAGGGAAAAACAACCCAGGCCGGGGCCCCGAGCCCCCCCCCGATGCCCCCACACACAGGGGAAAGGAAGCAAGTGCCCAGAGTCCTCAGGACTCATCCACGTCGTTCCCCACACGGAAATGCCTTTGAAGGTGGGAAGGGTCAGGTGGTGAAGACAGCAACGTCCCTTCCCCAGGGCCCCAGCATGCACAGGTAGAGGCAAGTGGTCTAGGGAGGATGCTTGGGGCTGGAGGAGCTGCCAGATCTGTGTGGGCTGCTCATGGTGTGAAGCAGTGGTTATTTTGGGAGGGAGAGAGTTGTCACGGGGCCATCACGCTGCACACTCACCCCATAGGAGTCCACTATGAGCTGCAGGACGTTGCTGGAGTCTCTGGACAAGGTGCCCACAGTCGTGCCTGGGATCAGCTCACTGTAGTTCTGGAGAAATATCATAGGGTTGTGATGGGTGAATGTGCTATGGATGGACCAAACCCGGTCCTGGCACACGTGAGCTTCCTGAGGAGCTTTGATAGGACAGGAGACTATCAAGCTACGTCCGGCCACCCATGGCCAGCTGCAAAGGGTGCTCCTCAGAACCCACCAGCCCCTCAAGAAGGTGCCATTGCACAGCAGCTGTTACCTGGTAGAGGCCAACAACTGTATTCGTCACAGCAAAGATCAAGTTGATGTTCTTCTCTGAGAGTTTCTCTGTCATCAGGCCCAGAGACGGATAGTCCTGGAGAAGAGTAGAGGTTATACCCTAGAAACACATACCCCCGACCACCTCTGTTCCCACCAAGTCTGGGCCACCTTTCCCCATCCCATGGGGACCCTCAGCTGGAGTTCTGAGCTCCTCAACCCCATGCATGGGTCAGGGTTTACCAGTGTGGTGGAGGCAGAGTAGAAATTGTCCTTGTCAATGTGGCACTGGGCGTCGTTGGGCTGCACGATGCCGGCCAGCCTGCCGTCCAGCGCGATGTGGGTCTTGGCATCCGTGGTGAAGACGAGCAGATGGGAAGCATCGTTCCTCCAGCCGATCTTCTCCTGCAGAGAGCAGCAGCTCCCAGTCACGTGGCAGCACGTGCTGTGGGCGGCCCAACGTGCCAGCACCTCGCTGCTGCCTTTGCTGCCACCCCGGGCTGGGGCTCAGTCATAGGGACCAACTTGTCACTGAAGAGGGCCACTCACTCTCCCAGAGAAGTGCTGGGGGTGGGCTGTGGAGCCTGGCAGGGGGCATGGGTTGCTGGTACATATGAAAGGCAGGTTTTAATTTGCTAGAGGGTTAATCAAGGTGGCTAATGACTGAGGGATGCAGCTCCTCCCACTTCCAGCAAAATCAAGGTGCAGGCACAGGAGATGATGTCCCTTCTGGGCTGGCTACCGCAGGGCTGACAAGGGGTCATCATCAGTTGGTTGTGGGCCCCCTGCTCTGGGTGACCCTGTTGGGGCAGTGGGGTGGCACCAGATGATCTCCAGAGGTCCCTTCCAACCCCACCATGCTGGGCTTCTGTGATCCATTCTCAAGCACCTGCTCTGCTCCTCAATCCTCTCAGGACTATGTAAGGGTCCTGTTTTTTCCTTGTCTTGGCTATTGGTCTGAAAATGTCCTAGCTGAATGTTGACCCTCTCCAGATATGGGCAGCTCCAAGGGCTTACAGTCCTGTCCTGGTGGGATTGGGTGGCCTCTGCCAACCCACTATGCCCAGCCTCATGACCCTTTCCCAGCCCTAGCCAGGCCTTCTTGCCCCTTACATCACACACGGTGGCCTGGATGATGGCATCAAAGCCACCCTCAGGCGCATCACGGTTCCGTGAGACACTCTGCTTCTGCACCTCCTCGTTGAAGCGTGTCACCTCATCCGTGAGTGACAGGACATGTTTGTAGCCAAACATGGGCAGGCAGGTGTCACCAATCCTGTGGGAGGAGAGCAGATGGGGCATGAGGCTCACAGGGCTCTTTGAGCTCCCATCCCCACCCTGCAGCCATCCCACCTCCCATGGTCATGGCCAGGGTGTGTTGGAGGGACCCAACCACCCCAAGAACCTGGGGACACAGCCCAAGGCTGGTAAAGGACCTTTTAAAAAAAACCAATGACATGTTGTAGAGATGCTGGGCTCAGGTCAGCTCCCAGCCTCTGGCCTGTTGGGACTTTTAGGGGTCACTTTCCTTGAGCCTCAACATCTCTCCTGAAAAAAATAGCGTAAAATTGTTTTCATTCTTTTAAGAGCTTTTCAGTTCCACAGATACTTCTGGGTCAGACCTGCTCCTCCTCCCTGTACCAGCAGAACATGCAGCACAGCAAGGCTAAAACCCTGCCCAACATCAGGCACCCAGCTCCCTGATGAAATCCACTGGTGTTGATTTCCAGCCACCTTCCAGTGATGTCTCTAACTTCTAGCCCCTACAGGAGTCCCTCAGCCTGGGACTTACTCGTAGCAAGGGTTGGTGATGGCTTGTGGAGGGGAGATGTACATGTAGGGGGAAATGGGCTTGTCCACAAAGGCCCCAAAGCCGATGCGTAGGTTGCTGGTGAGCTTGCGCATCTCATTGGCCAGATTTGTGCCCAGGTTCTGGATGTTCTTCAAATCGTCCTTCATAGAGTTGGACAAGTCCATCAGGTAGTAGATGTCCACGGGGTAGTCTTCCACTTGACGCACTTGGACGCGAAAGATCTGAGAGTCATCTGTAACGTGACAGGGCAGTGCAGTGAGAGATCCTCTCCTGGGAGGAGCAGAGGGGGCTCAGCACAGGACTAGGGAGAAAGTCAACCTATGGGCTCAGCAGGAACTCGAGGAGACGTTTAAAGCTGCCGGTTGGAGAACATCCCAGTTAAACAGACACAAAGCCCTGAGGGCTGGGTGCTTACCCAGGAGATAGGCTGTGCACCCTGGGAGATGATAAATGTGGCCTATGGCTCCTGGTCTCCAAACCTCTCATTACCAGGACATGAGCAGATCCCCCTCAGAGCTGACCCCTGCAAGGTGTCCTGCATGAACAACATGACCAGCACATGCTGGATGGAGTAAAACACCCAGTGTGTGGACAGCAGGTCTTACAGGGACAACCAGGGGGCTGCACGACTGCTTTGGACTTCTCTGAGCTCCCAAGGATTATCTCCCAGGGTCTCCCCCACCCCTGTTCCTGCCCTCTCTTCTTGGCTCCTCTCAGCCCCTTCTAGGAAATTTTTGGTGAAACATTTTCCATTGAAACAAAAACCTCTTTAGACAGAACATCCCGGGGAACAGGCCAGTTTTGATGACTTTTGCACTTCAGGGGGAAAAAAAAAAAAAAAGCTGAAAAAAAACCTTTGGATTGATCTTTTCTTCTGCCTTTTAAAAGAGACAAAGGTTCTTTCTTCATGTTCTTTGAAATGTAAGCTGGGGCACAGCTGCAGCCTTCTCAGAACACCTCAGATCTTGAGGGTAAAAGGCTTTAATTGAGCTTAAATTGCCGTATTTCCTTCTAAATCTGCACATCACATTCTGACCTTCAGGACAGAGAAAGTTTCAAAATCCAGAGAGCCCAAAGAGCTCCATCCCCCCTCCAGCTGCATCGCTGGAGCACCACCACCTAGTCAGGGGTCCCAACTTTGTGCTCAGAAAGCATCTTTTTCCCCTTGCTGAGCTAAACCCACGAGGACTCTGAGCTTGTGGAACATGGGTTGTGACCTGTCCTACTTATATCCATCAGCATTTGGTCTTGACTCACGACTCCAGGCTGGTGACTTGTGTCAGGCCTTCTTGGTTGGGCAGAGATGACATCAAGCTGGAGTTTTCTTTTACTGCTTCAAAGAACAGGGACTTAGGACCTTGCACACAGCATCTGTTCCTCTCAGAGCAGCACACCTACCTGCCTCCTGCCAAATATCTTTAGACCTAAATAGACGAAGTGCCTTTAGCAGCTACCCGTCCCCGTTGCGTGAGAACACTTCAGACTGCTGCCATTCAGATGGCTCAGGCTCCTCCTGGCCAGGCAAAGGGAGGTGCACAGCACACCAGTGCTATCAGGCAGTTTGTGAGAGCAACAAACCAAAACTGTTCCTGCCAAGACTGGAAGAGTCATCTACGAGTGGATGGCCGGGGTGAGCCACGTGTGGGGCAGAGCATGGTGATGGAACCACTTGCTGCACATTCCCCAGGCTGGCTTTGTGACCTGAGGTGAGTGACACTTGTTAGCTTTGCCTCCTGCCTGGCATCACTTGGAATTCCTCAGTGCTGGCAAAAGACCACAACAGTTAATTGGCTCCAGCCTGCCTGAGACGAGCCTGGGAAATTACAGGGACCTGTTGGCAGCCCAGCTCTGCCAGCTGCTCTGCGGCTCATTAGACACGAGCTGACGTCCACCAAAGCACTCGGAGAGCAGCAGTGGTGGCCGAGGTCAAAACTGCTTTAAGAAATGAGCCCGTGTGTTGTTGAAGTCTCATCCCATCCCATCCCACCCCTCAGGATACCGCAGGATTGAGAGAAGAGACTGAACAGCAGAAACCAGCTTGCAGACAGCCTGGCTGCCCAGCAGGGATGTTCCTGGTGGGTTCAGTGCAGCCCCCAGCCTGGCCTTGTCCCCACTGGACATGAGGCAGACTTGGCCAGCAAGGCAGAGCAGTGGCTCACTCAACACTTGAGCCCTTGGGGTTATTCCCACTGCATCGCCCCTTCCCGCAGCGGTCTGGGGGCTCTTACCCGGCCGCAAGTTCAGTTGTATTTTCTGAGGGCTCATCTGGGTGGTGCTGGAGCTCCCTGAGCCCTTGTCACTGAGGGGTTGGTTCTCCAGGATGGTTATGCTGCTGGTGGGGAACTCGATGTAGTCCAGCGCGCAGCCGTTCCGCAGGAGGTTGGTGTGCAGGTCACAGCGAGGGGACGATTGTGCTAAGACCTGTGGGAGGGGGACACGGTCAGGAGCCGGCACCCTCCAGGGTTATGCCAGGAGGAGAAGAAGAGAAGCAAAGTCCTCTTTTCCCTGGAGAGCTCCTGCTTTATCCCAGCCTTGCATTAGGTGTGATAAGAGGCTTATTGGGGCAGACTGTCTCTGCTTGAAGGAGGTGCCAGACAGAGGGGATCTGGGATCAGCACATCTTGCTGGGGCTCAGAGTGGGTTTTGGTTTGCCGTGCTCTGCAGGGGAGCTCAGCAGCCCCTGCCAGGATGGAGCAATGGATAAGGTGTCCCTGACAAACCCCCTCCCGACTACCAGCAGCTGGAGCCTTTTTGGAGGTTTAGTTCCATCTGAGTGGGATGGCTAGAAAAGGGTGAGGCAGGGTGTGAACGTGACAGGCTGGGATTCAGGGGCAGAGTCTGGGGCCTCTTTTACTGTTTTCTAAACTTTGGCAAAAAGACGACCTGCCTTTTGCCCCCATTTTCTCAACACATGCCCTTAGAACTCTCATCGCGAGCAAGGAGCAGCCCTGCTGCGGGTGAGCCCATTGTGGTGCTCAGTTCCCGTCTGAGACCAGTTCAGGCTTATCTCCAGTTCTCCAGCTTCCTGCCGGATGGAGCTGGACAGGGAAAAGAAGAACCAAGAAAAGGAACAAAAAGGGCAAAAAAGGCAACAGGGCTGCAGGAGAAGCCATCAAGGGTCCATCATGGGCAGGAAGCACAATATGTGGAGTCATGATGGGGCTCCAGCCCCATCTCTCCCTTCCTAGAAAGCTGCTGGCTCCCCGCCCTTATCGCAGCACACTCAGAACAGCTCCCAACGCTTCTGTTTCTCAGGAAGACAAATATGGCAAGAATTTCTCTCCCAGCCCAACGCTGCCAGGATGTGCTGCCGCAAGTTCCCGGCCGGGCAGCAGCCACCCTCCCCTCCAGGGTATTTCTCCATCACCCTCCCACGGCCCAAATCTCTCGATATTCAAAGTCCTGCAGCAAAGAAGGGGGGGAAAGAGGGTGGTACATTGCCCAGCATGGCTTGTTCAACTCCCTCCCTGCTCCTGGGAGGCTGGATCCCAAGGCTGCAACCTGCCAGCCCTGGAGAAGTTGCTCACCCAGGATCTCAGCTCCCCCAGGCTCAGGCTGGCTGAACCCAGGAAGGAATTGGTGTGTTTTAAGCAAACAAGCAGAAAAATGCAAAAAGTGTCAAGAGGCCCTGGCTGGCCTACAGCCCTCTGGAAACAGTGGCCAAGTGATAGCCAGAAAATAACATCAGCAGGCGTGTTCCTCCCCCGCGGCCTCCTGCTCCCACCCTCACCTCCTGGACAGCATATGGTTAGTGCAGAGGACGAGTCATCCCTCTAAATTAGCTCCCTTGCCCCACCCCCCCCCCCCCCAGGCTTGTCCCATGGGGATCCCTGCTGCTGGAAGAGCTGCCTGGGGTACTCCAGATCCCATCAAACATCATGTACCTTCCTGTTCCAGGCAGGGAAATGACTGGAAAGAGATGGGGGTGAAAAGCAGGCTGGGCAGACAGGTTTTTAAACTGTGGTACGGGATGTCTGGTTGATACCTGGAGATCCTGGGGAGCTCCCAGGACCTCAAAGACCACGCAGCACCTTATGGGATTAGGGGGGTCATTCCTACTGTGCAATTCCCACCAAGATGATATTTAACCCCAGGGTTGCATCTTCCCCTTCCCTGGAGCTCCAAACATTGTGATTGACTCAGGATGCACAAAAACCTCCATAGCAACAGAACTACTACTAAAAGGCAAAGAAAACAATGTTACCCTGCTATCAACAGCAGGGCATTTGGCTATGAGGTTCTCACAGCCCCACCTCTATCCCCCCACATCTCCACAGATCTGCAGACTCGGCAACTTGGACACAGCCCCAGGTCAGAGTGACCCAGCAGCAGCCCAGGCTTGCTGGTGACAAACAGCACAGGGACTTCATCCATGGACACACACACTGCACACCCCACTTCCCTGCTAGTCCAGCCCCAACAGCATCAGCTCCCCAGCAGAGAGGCTGCTGGGGGGGGGGGGACACGTGTTCCCACCCCTCTCTCACAAGCCATTTCTCAGCCCCTAGTTGAAATGCTCCCCAGTTCCTCCTCCCCTTCAGGCACCTCTGTCCCACTGGAAGGAAGGAGTTTGCAGCTCAGCATCTGTTCAAACTCCCTCCAGGATGGGAGATGTGATGATTTTATCCCCTGGTTGCTGCCTCCAAACCCTGTGAATGAGGGCAGGGTATGAGCAGAGCCAGCCCCATCCCTGAGCTCCCTGATGCTGGCAGGGAGGCTGTGGAAAGTCACAGGTCCCCAGGGCACCTCTGTTAGTTTGCATCTCACAGGCAACCACAGACAGCAGCACCTCTCTGCAGGGGAGCTCCTGGGAGGACCCAAAACACAGAGAGCTGTGTAGATTAAGCTAAAAACCTTCCAGCAACTTCTCTAAAACCAAACTCTGGTCCACCCTTGCCTCCACCTTTCCTCCAAGGGAACCAGAGCAGGTGGGTGAGACCCTGGAAGACCTATCACAATAACATCCAGAGTGATTTTAGAGCCAGTTCTGTGTTAAGGCCTGGCTGAGTTTTTTTCCAAAAGAAAAAGCAAAGTGGATGGGGCACATCCAGATGTTGTGTGAGCAGTCAAGCTTTCAGAAAAAAGAAATAATTCTCCTCTGTTATCAGCACTTGGTGGGGTCAGTGCCACAAGAAACTGCAATGAAATGTTTATAAATACGTAAAGGGTGAGTGACAGGAGGCTGGAGCCAGGCTCTGCTCAGTGATGTCTAATGACAGGACAAGGGGCAACGGGTGCAGCTAGAACACAGGAGGTTCCTCACAAATATGCAAAAAAATCTTCCTCCCAGTGAGGGTGACAGAGCTGGGAGAGGCTGCCTAGGGAGGGTGTGGAGTCTCCTCCTCTGGGGGCATTCAAAACTCGCCTGGACACATTCCTGTGTGACCTGATCTAGGTGATCCTGCTCCAGCAAGGATTGGGCTGGATGTTCTTTCAAGGTCCCCTCCAATCCCTACCATTCTGTGACTCTGTGAAATCCTTCTGTCCAAAGCCAGGATGGAGCAGGAGTAACCGATAACCCCTGGCTGGCTCCTTGGGAAGGCAGCAAGGGTGGGAAAGGGCAGCACTCAGAGCAGATGGAGCACAAACAAGAGCACTGTCCCTTTAAAAAAAATAAGGGGGAGGTAGTATCAGAGACCTCCCTCACCCCCAGGAAATTAAACAAACCCACAGAAAAAAAACCCACCCTCATTTGCTAAATTAAGACAATGTGGTCCAGATGTCGGAGGCAGAGTTGCCGAGCAGAGCTTGCACAGGCTGGCTCTCCGGGGGCCGGCTGCTGGCAGCTGGACGGTTCCCTCGCTGCTCTGCACGTCTGTCCACGAGCACAGCCCTGAGCAGCTCTGGAAATATTTCCTTTTTTGGAAACCTTTACTGATCTGGAGGAAAAAAAAATAAACCACCACCCGTGACAGCCCCCACTGCAGCATCAAGACACCAGCCCGGCCCAGGATCAGCGGCTGGGCAGGGAGAGCTCAGCCCAGCAGCTCCCCCTCCGGAAAGGGGAGGGTGGCCCCTTATCCCTACAAATTGCAGCCACTCCTTGCGGGAGATAAGACGGGGCACGAGCATCTTTATTCACACCCAGATCCCAGCGGTACCTGAAAGGCAGAGCCAGCAGAGGCATCCCCTCCAGATCCGCGCTGGCCCCGCAGAATCGGGCCACGCCACCGGCAATCCAACAGCATTTTCCAGCTCGGATCGCTTTTTTTCCCAGGTCTTTTCCTACTCCCGATGGGCACCACGGGCACAGCCGCAGTTGGATGAAGAGGGATTTGATGGATGGAGGAGCAGAAAGCAAGAAAAGCTTTGGCGGGGGTGGGGGGGGGAGGAACTGCTCCGGTTGCAAAGCCCTGAAGGTTTCATCAGCTCTCCCCATCCCAGCCCCACCTCCCCTTGTCTCTGCCCTGGGGCCACTCACAGCTGCTGGGAAGCTCCGTCCTCTGACCCCCGAGGCAGCATTTTTGGAGGTGATCGTGTCAGATCTTCCAGGCTCTTCACCCACCCAGACAGGGCAGTTTTAGAGGCACAGCTCAGCTCTCACAACCTCTTTAGCTCAGTAACCAAAGCCAGGCGCCTTGTCTTCCCTCCCCCCTTTCCAAAGAAAAAAGCTTTTAACCCAAACACTAACTTCTAATCAGTATTTTTTCTTCCTCCCACCAGGTCCCCTTCCCTTTCCAGCCCTTCCAGCAATTAAACTCCTTCAGCCAGACCTTTGCAATGAGGTCTTCAAGAAGCAAACCAAAAGTAAACTCAATTTTCAAGTGTACATTTTTTTGAAAGACAAAGTAAATTGGAAACAGTGGAAACATCAGCATTTCCCAGCCAGCTCCAAGTAGCTCCCACTAACACACCCAGATAAGGGGCAGATTTTCAGAGCAAGGCTGGAAGGGGCAACTCGAGCCCCATGATGTGTGTCTGGAGCTGTGGTCAGAGCCTGATGCCAGCGAGGAACATGTTTAGACACGGTGGGAACAGTGGCAGAGCTTGTGGCTGTAACAGAGCCCATCCCACAGCCCAAAGGCTTGTCAGAGAATCAGAGAATGGAAGTGACCTCTGGAGAGCAGCGAGTCCAACCCCCCTGCCAGAGCAGGGGCACCCAGGGCAGCCCACACAGGAACAGATCCAGGTGGGGCTGGAAAGTCTCCAGAGCAGGAGACTCCACAGCCTCTCTGGGCAGCTTGGGCCAGGCTCTGGCACCCTCACAGGGAAGAAGTTTCTCCTCCTGTTGAGGTGGACCCTTCTATGCTCAAGTTTATACCCATTCTTCCTTGTCCTGTTGCCGGGCACTGCAGGAAAGAGATTGGCCCCTTCCGTTTGACACCCACTCTTCATCCCTTCCTACACATCCCATGTCCTGCTCAGGGACACACTTCAGCCCTGCTCAGCCTCTCCCCAGCTCTTACCTCAGCAGAGCACCAGGCGCAGAGGGGGCTCACGGCCAGGCACTGCTTGCAGGAGTTCACCCCACGGGTGGTGCAGATGTTACCCCCTGAAACAGCAAAACAGGGAGCAATTACAACCTGCAGAGCCCCAAACCCAAGTCTGCTGAAGTCTCAGCACCCAGCTGGCAGCTTCTGGAGCAGGCACAGCCCCATCCCACCAGGGCTCTGTTCCAAACCCTTTCCCAGCACCAAACTTCAGCTGCTACCTCCCTGTGCCTTTTATAACCACCTCCCCTGGCCCCATCCCAGCTGGGCTTCATCCTGCCCAGGACTGAGCATCATTTCCCACCTACCAGCTCCTTAAAGGGTCCCTCCAGCCCTGTAATGTTGCACATATGTTGGAGTGAAGCCCCCATGGCTGGGAGTGGCAGACTCATACACGACATCTCTCCTTGTGACCCCCTGCAGATATTTTGGGGCAGCAGGGAGGGGGAAGGGGGCAATTCCCAGGGGCACTGTGTGGTACCACAGCCCTGCCAGTGGCTGGGAACCTCCTGCCTCTTCCCACTGTCCCTGACCTGGGGTGGTTGGTGCTTTCTTGTGCAGATGCTAAACTCAGTGGCTGGTCTTGGCTTGGGTTCAAACCCAGGGAAAGGTGGAGAGGGAAAAGGCAAGGGTCTAGAAATGCACTGCCTGCAGTTTGCAGCGGTGCCCTGGGCAAAGGTTGGGCTCCGTCAGAGTAAGTGGCAATGAGGATTTCGGGATGCTGGCACCAAGTATGGTCAGAGGCCAGGGCGTCTGTGGGAGGGATTAAAGGGCCCTTAAAAGCCTGCAGGGCCCCAGGGCAGCTCCAGTGCGAGCCAGGGCAGGAGGAGCTCCGCCGGCAGAGCAGGACTGTGATGCAGCTCTGCGGTTCCTGCTGCCAGCGGCAGCGAGCAGCTGGGGTCGTGGCCGCGGTGCCATCACCCTCGGCTCTTCCTCCATCCCTGGGGCACAAGCATCACACAGCCAAGTGCCTGCTTGGATGGGGGAAAGCTGCAGCCTGGAAAGCCCAGGGGATGCCAGCATGGAGCAGCAGGTGCCAGGGACTCCACCTGTGTTCCCCCGTCCCTGCCCAGGGCCCTGCCCGCAGCCGTGGGTAGAAAAGTGGCTTTTTCCGCAGCCACAGGAAATGCAACACAAAGCAGAAAGAGGAAACGGGGACGATGTCGTCAGGTCTTTGGGCAGAATGACAACGCCAGGCACCCAGCTTGTGTCCACTGGCATGCAGCCTGGGAGGACGAGTGTGTGTGTCCATGTGTGTGCACGCGTGCATGTGTGTGTGCTGTGTTTGCACGGCACCTGTGTGTGCAGCGTGTCATGGATGTGGTGTCACAGGCTGAGCTGGCTACACCGTGGCTGTTCCCAAGGCCAGTAGATGCTTAGGGAGATGCTCTAGGGTGCTGGGGCTGGTGTGCCCCACCTGACCTCTGCCACCCACACTCCCTCATTGTCCCATGCGAGGGGACTAAAGGCTAAACCCCAACTACCTGGCTTAGCACCAGCTTTGGGGTGGCATCCACTGCCAGAGCTCTCTCCATACACCAAAATACCTGGCTGCAGCTTGTGAGGATGGGAAAGGTTTTAAATATAGCATTGCCCAAAAGAGCAGCAGGTTGCTCTTCGGTACTCTCTGCACCAAGGACCCTTAGCAACATGTTAGCAGCAATATTGCATCCTAGGGTGGACAGCTCTGGAGAGCTGGGGTTGGTGGGGGAAAGGCAAAAGGAAAGCAACAGCAGCAGCACCATGAGCTCTACCTCCTGCTTCTCACGCCTGCTCCTGCCGCGTCCATGTGAAATCCCTCCTGCCCTGCCCAGTGCCAGGCCACGTGCCTTGGATTTGCACAGTGCTGAGCATCTGGGAGCCAGCTCTGGCACGGCTGGCAGCGGCTCAGCCCTCTGGGAACGGCAAGGGAGGCATCACCCTGGCAGCCCTTGGGGACGGGGATGGCAGCTCGAGGTGCTCAGGATTAAACTCCCAGAGCTGCCAGCCACGGGGGCCACGTGCTGAACACAGGAACAGCTTCCAGAACTGCAGGTCCCTGGGGAGACCCAGTTCTTTGATAGCTGGACCAGCACCAAGGCCCCTTGGTCAGGGATGGGGGGGGGGGGGGGAAGTACCGGGGGGGCGCCTCCCCCGGGCAACGGTGTTCCCCGGTTTTTGTCCC
>JANIJG010011793.1:0-30691 GCA_024611175.1 Megaceryle torquata | reverse complement strand
CCTGCGCGAAAAACAGAACAGCCGCCCACATCGGGGCGCCGGGGGGGACCCCGCGTCTGTGGCGGCCGGCGCCAGCCACAGCCCCCGTTCGGGGGGGGGGGGGGGGGGGGGGGGTGAGTACCAGGTAGCTGCCTGCCCCATGCCATGAGTTTCACAGCTTTCTGCTCTCACTTCCCTCCCTACAGTGGCTGTGGTGGCTGCAGCTCTGGCTGGGGCAGGGTTATAGCCCCCAGCACCACCAGCAACGCTCCTGCCCACACTCCTAGTTAATGCCAGTTTGGGATTTGTTCCCTCAGGGTTTTAGTTCATTGCAGGATGGTTTAGTCAACCAGCTCTGCCCCAGCACCCAGCTTGCTGGGGAACTGCAGGGCTGACAGCCTGCCACCCACGGGTGCTCCAGACACGGTCCCAGGCAGGGGATGGGACTCAGGGCATGCTCACACCAGTATCCAGGATGTGAGATGCACTAGTCCAAATTCAATCTCAAACATGCTTCCCCTGTGACTTGAGCCAAGTCCCTCAGCTGTTCCCTGCCTCAGTTTCCCCCATGCAGTGTTAAGTCTGGTCTCAGCAAGACCCGGCTGCACTGAAACTCGATGTGCAGGATTTCCAAGTTTGTGTCTGACTCCACGTTCCCTCCTCATGCTTTGAAACCTGAGCTCTGGGGCTAATGAGCCCCAGGACTGTCCCTTTGGGCTGGAGAACTCATCTACTCCCCAGCACTTGGTACAAATCACCTCCTGCCTGGGCGCAGTCTCTGGACCCTCCTGATTTAGTTTTCAACCCTCCTGCCACCACCTCATAGCCCAGGGGTTCTTGATCTGGTGTCCCCTCTGTGTGCTGGAGGTGTAAACCCAGTTTTCTGGCTGATTTTGGAATGAAGGCCACAAACTGGGTTGTCTGACCTGAGCAGAGCAGTAGCCCCATGGCCAGGGAGCAGCATATGGGGTTAGATTGGGATGCAGTACAGAGGGCCCCTGTGGGATGGATGTTGCCATGCCCGAGGCTGCCCTGGGGTCTGCTGTCACATCGTGCCACCGTGCCATTGCCTGGGGTCTGCTGTCACATCGTGCCACCATGCCATTGCCAGCAGTGGCTTCTGCAATCCCCTTGGGCTACCCACAGCCCCACCCCAGGCGTGTCTGCCCCAGACTCACACAGCCCTGTGGTCTCCATCACTCCAAGACACAAGCCTGGAAATGGAGGACCCTTCCCCAACCTCCAGCACCCTGTGGAGCCATTCTTGGCTGCACTTCACCCAGGGTTGAATGGAGCAGGACACTGGGAAGGGGCCAAAATCCCCTGAGGCGCCAGCGGTGATTAACAGAAGGAATTATCACCATCCAAACACACTGGTCCTTCCCGGATCAGGCAGCCTCACCCGCCTCCCTGGGGGGAAATGTCTCTATTTCAGCATTTCCAGCACCCTTGTGCGACTGGGCACAGGGTGTGGGGTCAGAAAGGGGGGCCTTGGGGTGATGTAGGAGCAGAAGCACAGGCCGAAGGGAGCAGAGGATGCTGAAGCTTGAGCCCCGTCAGGTTTTGGTCCTTTGGGTGCCTAGTGGCACTTGCCAGGCTCCTCGGCCGGCCGTGAGCAGGTTAACGAGATCACAACACTGCCCAAACTGACAAATTAAGCGTATTTTAGTTTTGTGTGGCTTGTTTTGGTTGTTTGGGATTTTCTTTTGTTTGGTTGTTTTCTTTTGGTTTTCATTTTTGGGGCTTGTTTTTCCAGCCATAAAAAACTAATAAACCAAAGGACAAAACCTACTTTTTGTTGTTGTTGTTGTTCACTACGAAAGCAGCCTAAAAAGTCACGCTTAAAAAAAAAAAAGAAATTAAAATCCCAGCACATGGATTACAGCGAAACAGGAGATAAAGTGGGCAGCGCGGGAACCACCCGCCCGGGGCTGGGGAGCGCTGCGGCCTCGATCGAGGTGAAATGAAGCGCTCGAAATACCCTGGACGGCTGTGGCTGAGCATCACCCTTCCCTGGCTGGAGAAAATTGCTCCGTCCAGCCTGCACTCTAAGTAACCTCCTCTGCCTACCGCATGAGCCAGCCACACGCTTTTTTTCTCCCTCTGCCAATTTGAGCCAAAGAAAAGTTGATTAAAATATTTTAGAAACCCCCTACTTACATTCTCTGTGGCCTTTCTGCTTGACTCAAGGATTCGGGCTTTTCTGGCTGATCTCCTGCCCACGCCATCCCGGGGCTGTCTTTTCTCTGAACCTCTCCCTGCCTGGCAGCATCGTCCCGGAGAGGAGATGCCACAACCTGAGCTCAGCCGACTACAGGCACCGACACACAGGACCAGAGAAATCACCTGCACAGCCCCAAACTGCAGCTCTATAAACCCTCTAAACTCTGCCAGGGGTTGTCCTACATCCTGTCCTGATGACAGCTCTCTCCGGCAGCACATCGGAACCTCAGGCTGTTCCTGGGAATTCAACAAAGCCCGGAATTCTTTAGTTGAATTCTTTAGTTTAGCAGAGTGTTGCCCCAGACCCCCTTGAGTGGGGCCTCGGAAACAATGGGGCTGATTTATAAAGCTGGGGCTGGGAACACTGCACCCGTTCGCAGCTGCGGGATTTACTTTGAGCTGCGGAAAGAGCTCAAACACCTGGGGAGGAGAAAACGCTTTTCTAGGCTTCTTCTCCATGCTTCAGGCATTGGAAATATTTATTCTAAATACAAGCTGCATTTGTCCTGAAATCACCTGATGCCAGAAATCAGAATTGTTAAAGAAAAGCACAACAATAGCACGAGAGAAAAAAAAAAAAGAACACAAGACAGCCACGCTGACATCGCTACACCCCATGCCCTTAAAATGCCACGGACACGGTGACTACCTGCCCTGCAAACTCTCCCAGCTTATTTTGTGTTTATGAAGGACGGAGCCCGAGTCACACCCCGGTACTTCCATTACAAACCAGTACCCGGAGCCAAGCGCAGCGTAGGTAGCGAATACAAACTTGCCGCACCCTGTGCGAGGATAACGCACCAAACGGTGTCCTGACCCTAAAACATCTCCGAGAAACCCTCCCGGCCCCGATCCAGCCGAAGCCCAACCGGCTTGAGCGGTACTTTGTACCTGGGAGCCGTGCCGAGGTTTCAGGCTGACAAATCCCGAGCGATTTTTTTTTTTGCGATTTTTTTTTTTTTTTTCCTGGGAAATTGCGGGTCCCGGGAATCCATAAAATCCTGGAACAGGCAACGGAATCAATCCATGACCTGGCTTTAAGCACGTACGGGCTGTAAACCTACCCCAGCCGCCAGCCGCGCAGAGCACGACGATCCCGACGGCCACCAAGAGTTTTCCCATCTTCTCTTTCGAGACTCGAACGCGGGGGGCTGCTCGGACCAGCCCCGCCGGGAGCGATGGATGAGCGGCTCTGGGACGGCCAGAGGTTTTGAGGAGTCCAGGAGATGAATCATGAGTCTGGGTGGATGACACACGCGGCGAGCGGGGCCGGCCGGAGGAAACTGCGCTGGCTCGTCACTCAGTTTAGAGTCAGGGAGTGCCCCCGCCCGCTCTGCCGGCAGCTCCTCATGCTCTTTTTTTGCTCTCTCAGCTCAGGCAAGGACCTAATGAACCCTGGCAGCGAGTACTCGGCACTGGTGACCTACAGCCCCGGGACTGGTAACAGGCTGTTTCCCATAGGCTCTTTCTCCTGGGTTTAATTCCTCGCAAAATCTTGCTCACTCCCTCCTTTATTAACTCTTGCATGAAAGGCAGCCTGGGTTTTAAACCCCGTCTGAGCTGCTTCTGAGTTCAAGGATTTAAGGGGAGCGTGAGCAAATAGATGCTGATATGAAAGTGTGGGTTCTTAGCTCCCCAGAGCACCGGCGCAAACAAAGGGGAATATTTCTGCTGGGAGCTGAATGAGACCCAGCTAAGAACTGGACCTGGTGAGACCAGCAGTTTGAGTATAAACCTGGACATCGCTAAGGGAGGGAAGTTCAGCTTTGGGTCACATAA
Organism: Megaceryle torquata; assembly: GCA_024611175.1. Taxonomy (NCBI): domain Eukaryota; kingdom Metazoa; phylum Chordata; class Aves; order Coraciiformes; family Cerylidae; genus Megaceryle; species Megaceryle torquata. Next base: position 26,710 of record JANIJG010011793.1, on the reverse strand, counting down.
TTTCACCCTTATTTTCTTCTCACTTGCATTGTTTTTTTTTTCCCTCTGTGTCCTCAGAAATTGCCCCTGTGCTGAGCAAGCACAGAGGGTCAGGGCTGCAGAGGAGTCAGCCCCACTGAAGTGCTGCAGCTGCCGTGGGTGCCCCCCCAAAGGGGTTTTATAAACCTCTTGTTCCCCTGCAATACCAACGTCCTTCTCAGAGACAGGGAAACTGAGGCACTCAAAATACAGGTGGGGAGGGGGCAAAAGGGAGAGAAAGGCAGTTCCCCTGGAGTTTTGGGATGCTCTGTCCCACCGGGTGACAGGGGTTGGGGACAGTAATGACACAACCCTGAGTCAAGATGATCCAACTCACAGAAATGGCAGGCAGTGGAAAATGAGCTCCTGTGGGTGCTGAGAGCTGAGCCTGGGGGTGCTGGATACTGTGGAGTGATGTGCGAGGTGCTGTGCGCCAACCACAGCCCCACGCTGGGAGAGATGGAGATGATGGCAGCTGCCCCAGACATGGAATGGTGTTTGCAAGAGTGAGATGTGGACTCTGCCTCAGGAGCTGGAGTCTTCTCTCGACTTTGAAAGAAGTTTTGCTGCCTCTTTGCTTCCCCTCTGCTCAGCCCCTGCGGGGGCTGCTGCCCTCCCGTGGCCTCGGGGGCTCCTCTCAGCAGGGGATTGTTTTCTGCCATCGATCCAACTCCCTCCCCAAGACTTGTGAATGAGGATTTGGTAAAAGGGGACTAGGAGAAGCCCATCGACCCTCATGCAGTGTCAAACATGGCTGCACTTTGGCTGAGACTGCAGTACAGCTCCCAAAGCTGCTTTCTGGGGGGCTCTAGGTCTTGCCCTGCTCCAGATCCTGGAGCCGTTTTGCACTGACCCCATTAGCCAGTTTTAGGATATCTAAATTCCTATTTTTCCTGTGCATGTCCTGCCTGGAAATGCTGGCTACGTGGCCTTTCCCCATCGTGTGGGGCTTTCTGGCCACACGGCAACTGGGTCCCCATGCACTGTACCACCCGGTGAGCGCGTCTGAATCCTTCATGGAAGGGACAATGAATTTGTTTCTAGAGAAAAATGTGGGAGCCCTGCTGGGCTCCACTCGCCCTGCCACTGGTCTCGCAGGCCCTCCTCACTGGGGACTCATCCTGCCCAGCAGCATGGTGCAAAAATCCTGAAGAAGAAGGAAAAAGTCACAAAATGAAGTATTTGACCTGCCTGCAGCCATCTGGGCTCTCATCCTGCCTAAGGACAAGGTTGGCATGAACTTAGCTCAGTACCTTTGGGATGAATTTCCCTGACCACTGCAAGGAGGGGGTGCTGCTTGTCCTGAGAACATCACTGTGATCTTGACTCCGGGCACCGTGTAAGGGATGCTCTGGGTGCTGAAGCCCCTGGACAGACGAAAGCAAGGGGCAGGCAGGGGAGTGTTTGAGAGGCGAGCGGCCCCTTGGCCCCAGCTGCCCCGTCACCGCAGGCTGTGACCGAGGAGCGATGGGTGCAGAAGCCCGAATCAACTCTCGGGTGTGCGGGGAGACGAGAGGCTGGAGCTGGAGCCACCAGAGGGAGCAGAAACTCCTTCAGTCTGGGAGCGAGCCGGGGACAGCGGCTTCCAGCTGCGCTGGGGCACCGCGGATGCTCTGGTTTCCCGGGGGGATTTTTCTTGGCCCTCAGGTTAAATGTAAGCAGATGCTTTTGCTCAGTCAAGAGCTTTCCACTTCCCTCCTGCAAGCGCTTCTGTTGCAAACTGTCCTCACAGGCCAGGCAGCCCTTCAGGGAGAGAAGAGCCATGTGCAAAACAAGGAAGAAAAAGCAACAAGTAAAACCCAAACCAAAGCAGTTTTGAGCCCCTAAAGTCACAGCAGCAGAACAAGGACACAGGTCTGAGCTGCCTAAAAGGAAAATCAGTTGACTCTCTCAACGAAACCACCTTCCACCCTCAGCCAGCCAGCCTCACGCTCCTGTCTTTCGCTGCCATTTTTCAATGCTCATTTTAGGTTTATTAAAATCCCCTTTGGGGGCTGGGCAAAGAAAGCGAGAGGAGATGTACACAGATCAATCAGGACAAGGTCTTCACATCATGGCTCAGCACATCATGCTGTTCTGGGGCATCCAGACACGTTTCCAGGCAAATAGCACCAGGAAAGGTGGGACACGGCAGTTCCACAGGCACAGCCCTGGGATGGGCAGGGTTGGGACTGAGCCAGACAGGGCTGGACACCCTGACTCACGGTGTCACTTTGGGAGCTTATGCAGACTCAGAGAGGGGAGCAGCGATGAAATGTCCCCTGGTGTGGCCTTGGTGGGGCTGAGGGGCCTGAGTGAGAGAGTGTGAAATGCTCCAGCCCTGGGTGCAGCAGTGATGCTGCTGTAGGACCCAGAGCTGAGGCCAGGGCAGGGGAGGGGTATCAGGCAGAGATTGGGGTACAGCATTGCAGAGCTCCCCTTCAAAGGGGCTAAAGGAGCAGGAGGGGGAGAAGAGGGAGACAAAGGTGCCCGGGGAGGAAACCCTCAGCCAGGTCTTCATAAAGATGCAGAGAGGGGGATGGATTCAGCTCTCATCTGGAGGCACAGTGCAGGCATTACTGAGCAGAACTGGGGGTGGACTGGGCTGGATTGGGCCAGTGCTGCTCTGAGAAGGAGTGGGTGGCACAGAGCAGCAACTGGGATCGGTGAGAGCAGCACTGACCTGAGGCTCACAGGAGCCTTTGTCGGGGAGGGTGGAGAGGGACCTGCCGGAGGGACAGGGATCTGCCAGTGCTCCAGGATGAACAGAGACCATGCGGGCAGCTTTCGGGAGCAGGCTGGGGGGCTGGGAGGAAGGATGAATTAAGCGCCACTCCGCAGGGCCGTAGGGGTGAGCCCCCGGTCGGGGGTGGCACAAGGTTGGGTGTGGGTACCCGTGGCAGGGCAGAGAGGGGGTGCACACGCGTGGGGAAGGGGTGGGCAGCCTGGCTTAGAGGGAAGGGGGAGGAAGGCGGTCCTGGGGGGAGCTTGGAAGGGGGTGGAGTTGCTGGCTGTTTTTTTTTTTTTTTTCTTTTTCTTTGAAGACGGTGAAGACTTTAGCTTGGAACTTGCATTTGTGAAGCTCCCAGCCGGCAGGAATCAGCTCCCTCTCCTGCGGGAGAGCCCCCGGGGAAGGTGCTGAACCTCTCCACTGCCCCACGCTTCAGGCCGGCCGCGAAGGCAGGAGGCATGGGGCGATCTGCGGCTGCCTGCGTCTCTCCCGTGCCCCCTTTGCCTCTTCTCTCTCTCTCTTTTTGCTTTTCTGGGGGCTTGTGCTAACGCCGCCTGGTCCGGGAGGGATCCGGGAGTGAGCCATCCCTCGGCTGCACGAATTGGCTTCCCACCTGCTCGCAGCCTCCAGGAAGTTTCCTCTCCTTCCGAGGTGTTGTGAGAAGAAAGGCAGGGGGTGGCTCGGAGCCTGCTGGCAGGTGGCACCCAGCCCTGGTATGTGAGGGGTGGGTAGAAGGACAGCACCCTGGACGCAGACCATGAATGGATCCTTTTTCAACCAGACTCTCCTAGAGCAGGGAGCTTACCCCAACAGGACCCAGGGCTTGGGGATGCTCATGGCCTGCTGCAATGGGACCAGCTCGGTGCTGGCGACCGACGGCGGCTCCTCAGTCCTGGCGCCCGATGAGAGGAGCCTCTACATCACGCGAGTGGTGCAGATCGCTGTCCTCTGCGTCCTCTCCTTGACTGTCATCTTCGGCATCTTCTTTTTGGGCTGCAACTTGCTCATCAAGTCGGAGAGCATGATTAACTTTCTGGTGAAGGACCGAAGACCTTCCAAGGATGTGGGAGCTGCAATCATGGGACTTTACTGAAGCCACCAGGCTTTTCTAGGCAAGTGAACTGTCTGGAACTGATGCTGAGATGCACATTCCCGTGTGTTCGGGGCAACTGGGGAGGAGTGGAAAGGAGGGGAGGGGTCTTTTTATCTGTCTGTGTCCATGGGAAAGCAAAACCCGTGCTTCCCAGCCAACAAACTGTCGTGGTGAATGGGGAAATCTCTCCAGAGGTGTATGAAGCACAATAAATGACCAGCATCGTGTTGCATGCAGAAATAGCTTAAGTTTTGTATGAAACTTGCAGAAACAGTGATAATGTGCAGATCTGGACTCTTTTCTGCTGTTACCTTGGATACCGCTACCTGGGATTTCGGGTTAAAAAAAAAAGGAAAAAGGGAAAAAAAAAAAAAAGAAATCAAATAACTCACTACAAAAAGAAAACAAACAAACAAAACAAACTAAAGGGAAAGCAAAATGCATGGCATGGACCACATCTTTGATGTGGGCAGGGGAAGGGAAGTGCCATGTGGGTCGTACAACAAAGTCTCTATGCTACAAAACGTGTCAGTCTGTTTGTATTTTGGACCTCACGCATGCATCTGCTGGTAGAGTTTTGTAATGGGGAAAGCATGTTCTTCCTGATTTTCCTAAGCTATCCTGTTGATTAAACTGGTACTTTCTTCTTTCACATTATGCTGAAGGAAGAAAAGAACCCAGATAAATACAAAACCCCACTCCAACCCCAGAACAATAGCATGCTTGGGTTTGTACACTACAGCCTTTTTTTCAAGTGCTATATTGTTACAGTCCTTGAGGTTTTTGTAGTTTTTTGAGAACTGGTGAATATTCGGGAAAAAAAAAAAAAGAAAAAAAAGAACCTGTTTCAAACAAATTTTGTGTTGTTTTAATTTTCTTTCTCTGGGTGTGCAGAATTCAGATGTTTCAATCGTAGTTCTAGATATAATCACCTCACTTTCCAACAGAACCCTAGTTAGAGGTATTTACAGCAGAGGTTACCGTTCATTTTTCACAGGCAAGTATCAGTTTCCACTAGCAAAGAATTTTTCCAGGACCTACGTATTTCAGGCTCGTGTTCAGTACCTGCACAGATTCGTAAGGAGGCACCGAGTGCCTCTGGCAAAGCAAGATTTCAGCCTCCGAGTTAAAATCTCCGGCTTCTCTGATCCTGATGAGCTGTCAAAACTAAATTATGTGAGAGGAGGAGGACTCCTGACCTTTGTTCTGTGATGGAATTACAGCTCTGTCTGTGGGTGTGAGATGGAAATGATTTGAGTTTTGTTGCACCAACAATATTCCTGCTGAGTGCACGTCTGTACTGGGAAAGCAATCCTGGATACTGAAGGAGCTGATGATCTGATCTACTTGGATGTAAATCCAGAAGAACAGCTCCCTGCCTTTCCCAAAAGGAGGAACAGGATTAGAGTGTGTTTTGTAATTAATCAGTACTTGCTGGGCACCTTCTTCATGGCTCCCACAGGGTACTGGTGGACTAAACCCGATGTAGAGCAGGACTAATGCAGCACTGGTTGCTCCCATTAACCTGTTGTCTGTAACACCTTAAGAGCTCCAGACAACGTGGCAGCAGAACCAGAATTTGGGATTCAAAGCTCTGAAATGTCCTGCTGGTGCCAGTGAAATGGCTGAACAGGCAGGGCTCTGGTTGTTATGAGCAGCCTGTAGGTCTGGTACCTGAGCAGCCTTCTCATCACAGAGGGTTTGCTGCCCTGCTGGCAGATGTGGAAGTGGCTTCATGCAGCAGCGCGGATGGATTTTAGTCCCTGCAGCTGAAGGGGTTTTATGGTCGTTGATCCGTCTGCGTGAGCACAGACCGTTCCCACTGCGGGAGCAGAGCCTGGTCACCACATCAGGGTGAGATGCAAATAAGCCCAGCATGTGCTGTGACCCAGCTCTGCAACCACGTAGGACTGTACCTGCGTGCACAACCTTAACGTGTAACTGTGTCTTCAGGTCGCTGTGCTGTCAGAGGCCAGCCCAGATGTAATCACTAAACTCCCACCCAGCTTCTGCTTCAAGCTGGTCCTTCTTGCCAATCCACCCACCAGCCGTGGCCCCAGCACAAAGGGAGAATTCAGAGGTGCCAGAAGAAACCTCCCAGTGCTTGCAATGCAAACGGGGCACAGGAAAAGCTGCTAATCCAAAGAAAGCATCCAAAACACCTTAACTCTGACCTGCAGCAGTGCCCTGCATGAAGAAGCTGGTCAAATTATCTCAGCTTCCCTACCTTCCTTAACTCTGCCAGGGGCCATGAGAGCTGGTGTGTGTTGAGGGGTCCTGCTGCCCAGGGGAGAAACATGGCTCTGCAATCCCACCCAGCCACCAGGTCACCAAGTGTCCTTAGAGATCAGATCCAGGAGTGGGGTGTGGGCATCTTTGTCCCTTTTGTGCTGTTGAGTCTTCCAGAGGAAAGAAGAAAAGTTAACTGCAGTAGGGTCACATATACATAAGGTGGAAGAACAATGTAATGCCCCAGAAAGCAGAGCTGGGCACCTGCTAAGATAGATGGAACTTGCTCAGGGGTCAATTAGGAGAGGGAAGACTTTCCACAGGGCCCTTTGGGGCAAGAACCCAACTTCCCATTGGCTGAATCATCCTTAGTTGTGCTATGTCTCCTTCCTGACCTTAAGGGCTTCATCTACATTACCAGGTTGAGTGGTCCAACAGAAGAGGGTCTGCAGAGCGAAGCGGTTGTTGGGCACCATCCACATTTGCTGTACTGCACAGCACATGTCCCCATGGCATTACTGGGCTTCTCTCTTACTTGCAGTGGGTTTAAGACACTGGCACACAAGCCCCCATCCTGTTAGATTCCCAGTAAAAGTCTGATTACCTCACCGAGAGGGGGGAAGAAGATCACTGGAGGATTGATGCCAGCACTGAGATGGCAAGGGGAGACCAGAAGTTAAGCAACAAAAGGCTGGCATGGGGAGGGAACCCCTTGGGTTAGAGATCTGGGGTCTAAAGACCCTCTTGAGGTAAAGTCATGGTTGATGGTTTAACCGCCCTGATTCTTTCCCCAGCCTGTTCACACAGAGCAGATGCCAGAGCAGGTCATGGCTGGTGGAAGGGAGGGTTCTGAGGGCACCATGATGCTCCCCAGATCTCAGGGAAGAGCTGCCATCTCAGATTCCTGAACACCCAGCTGCCCTGCCCCAGAGGCACGAGTCCTGCAGCCAGAGGACGGGGTGGCTACTCCAGGGCTTGTGTGACAAATCAGACCATAATGGCTCTTTCTGCTGCCTTTCCCCACAAATAGCTGTGTTTTTTCATCTCACACCTACTCATTTAGCTTCAGCTTGCAAGTGGGTACTGGCTCCAAAGAAAATGTAAGCAGCTTTTTTTTTTTTTTTTCTGAACGAGGCTGGCTTAATGTTATTTTGAATTTTTTATTTTTATTTTTTATTTTTATTTTTTAAATTTTTGCTTTTAGCACATTAGCTTCCAGAATATCACTGGGTTGTCAGGAGCTGTACAAGTATGACTGAGAGACACTGCTGGCTATAAAGCATGGCAGAGAGACAGGGAGAGAAGGGACATCCTTAGGTGGATCATCACATCGACAGCAGAGGGAGGACCAGGCATTGAGTCCCTTTCTAGCAGTGGAATAAAAGATACCAATGCAGTCCTGTGGGACTGGCCACACTGGTCTGAGCCACTGGTCCACGTAGTCTGCATCCCTTCTCTGAAAACAATCACGATTTTAGGCAGTACACGGTCAGTCAAGTTATCCTACTAATGGGGAACTGCTTCTTGACCCTCACCAAGAGCAATCTGCACTGGACCTTCACAGCACTCCTCTGGGAACAGCTCCCTGTCTCTGGGCTGGTTGGATTTTCTCATTTCTAGACAGGCAGCAGGGACACAGCAGAGAAAAGTAAGAGTGAGAGCATTTCCCCCTGCTGAGCAGCCTCCCTGCAAAGAGAAATCCTCTACCTCTGTAATCACTGAATTTACAATTGGACAAATAAAGAGGTGCCTTGACCTGCCTGAGAAAACCCAGCAACTCTGCTCACACAGCCCTGCCTGCGATGGGGAAAAACCCAAGCCAAGTCCCAGACGATACCCACCTCCTCCTCCCTGCCCTGGCAGTCTTGGCTGAAGGTAATGAAAGAGTTAAACAAGATGAGACAGACAAACAGATTTGGGTGGAGGGAGGATCCCAACCTGAGCCTGGCACCAGCTGTACTGGAGCGCGTGAACCAAACATACACAGTATTTAATAATTCCTGAGAATTGCCATGGTAATGAAGTGCAGAGTCAGGTTGTTATGGTAACAGCCATTTTTTTTAGGCAGGGAGGCATTACCCAGGTTGTAACCTCAATCCAGACTGAACACATTTCTGAGAGCCCAGAAAATAAACAAAGAAGTAAATTAAAATCAAATTAGGTAAGTAGCAGTTTCCTGTCTCACATCTGGCAGTTCTGGGCTGCTTCTTTAGGTAGGTGGAAGGGACTGGGATGGTCGAGACACATACATTGCCTTGGAAAGCCTGGGGAATGGCTGGAGTAGATCTCCACCATGGTCTGAAAGCATGTGCTGGTGGGGGTGAGGGGCTGGACAACTCTCCTGGGTGGGTCTGGGATGCTCCATCACCACCTGTTTTCCCTGCCACACCTCTGGTGCGTCCCCAGCTGGCTAACAGGAAGGACATGTGTGTCTCCAAGTGTATATGCACCAGAGAGAAGTCATGGACAAGTCCTCATCCCAGACGAGCCCACAGAAGGATACTGTCACCCCAGTTCACAGCCTGCCTACAGTTACCTGCATCCCAAATGAAGAAGGTCCCAAAGCTGGTCTCCAAGACAAATCAACAGTTTGGGGGATGGAGAGGAGGTAACAGACCTCTTTTCCTAATGCCATGTGACAGACCTAAGAAGAAAACACAGGTTTCTTGAGTTCTGGCAAGGTGTCCAGGGTGCTGTGCTCCCCAAAGGGGCACCCATCAAACAATACCTGTCTCCCTCCTGCCCTCCCATCAGTGGGCAAAAAAGCCACCTCCATCTCCCCTCACAAGCCACCCCCTCCAGCAAGTGTGTCAGGTTTGTCCAGCTGATCCTCGTATTGAATTTTAATTTAGTGCTGGTTAAATCAGCAGCTTTGTGAGCCCATTTTCTGTTAAGGATGCTGAGGCAGAGCATGCAGGGGTCCACTTAGCAGAGAGGTGGCTTGAAATACACAGAGCAATTACTCAAGAACATCGCTCCATAAATCCCCACTGCAGCTCAGCATGGTTCTCCTGTATCAGCTGAGTGAGAGCCATTAGCCTTCAGATAAAACCTCTGTAGTCCATTAGCTCTGCCAGAGAGGCACAAATTGATGCCATGAGAGTCAGGTACTCGAGGGGGAACTGAGGCCAAAGCATAACAGAATTCAAGAGCCAGAATTGCCTCACAGCTTTGAGACTTTGCCTACCAGTTTCTCTGTTTGAAAGGGAAATGTTTTCCAGTTTCTGTGTCTTCCCAGCTGCTTTGCTGCTGTGGCTGCCGATGGCAGTTTGGCCTGAAATTCCTCAGATCCCCCGTCCTGCCCTGGCCCCTTGCTTGAGCATGCCTGGAGTTGCTAGCCCAGCATAGGGCTTGCTCCCTATGGAGGTGTGCAGAGCATCTGGCACCCATCACAAAACCCAGGGCATAGAAAGCTCCTCATTTCTACATAAATGTGGGTTGTGCCTCTTGCTCTTTGCCAAATCAGAGCTGTTACGGGGCTGCGTGAGCATTCAGAGTCCTCAGCATAAAACATGGTTCTTACAGCTTCATCTGTACGAGGAAAATCAACAGCACCAGGAAGGTTTCTGGGCACTGGACTTGACTGGTGATACTGTTAACTTGTGAGAATGGTTCTTGGTATGGTACAGACCTGTGCCAACCAACAACCTGATCCGAACAGGCCCTGGGCAGTGGCAAAATGACAGAGTTAAAAGACCATGGTGCTCTCAAGGACATTACTTTGGATGTGCTGTCTTGTGCAGGGTGAGTATCTCATTAGTCTGATGGATTTACGTGCAAGTGTCGATGTCTTTAAAGCAGCTGTTTGGCTTTCTGAATCCAACTTGATTTTCTCAAGGGTGAATGTGGGATTGGAACCCCCTGAGTTTAGTCCTGGAGGATACTGGCTTTGGAAAAACAGTGAACACAGGGAAGCACAAAACATCCACAACAGCCTCAACAACTGCCTGCTCCGTAGTGTTGGATGCATCTTTGGGTTCACACCAGTTCCCCCATTAAGATGACTGAGCCAAGCAATTCCCCAGCAGTCTGGTCACATTTGCAGTTCTCTGATTTTAGAGACAGGCAATTTCTTGGACTTGTTTGTTCCATGAGCACATGATTATGGAAAATTCAGTTAAGAGAAAATCAGAATGTTGCCAACGATCAGTATGGTTTGGCACATCCCTGAAGATACTGCTGTCAATGTGCTGGAAAGTGGCGGGGGCACTGGCAGTGCTCAAAGACACGAACATCTATCTAAAGTGACTGCCTCTGATCTGAAACACGCTGCTCATCTACATGTATTTCAGGCTGCAAGTATTACAGAAGTCTAACTTCAGAGACACCTTTGCAGCTTTCATCCTTTCCAGAAGCTCATTAGTGTGGATGACATTTTCACATCATTAATTTAAGGCAGGGTAGTCAACAACAAAGCAAAAATGTCTTTTTAGTGACAAAAATGTGAGGGCAGTAGTGCAAGAAGCCGGGAGATGGGTCTGCAGGGCAATCTTGGCAGGTCATAGGTGACTTCAAGGTGAAAGTGGCAGCTTTGCCACCCTGGCAGCCTGGTCAGGATCTTGAGTCCCGGCCGTGGTGAGGTGCTCTCTGCTGGGGTGCAGTGGGGGAGCAGCTATTAAATCAAACAATGTTCCTGGTTTTGATTAATGAGACCTGTCTGAACACTGTTTCACAGACAAAATGGGCTTCTCCTGCCCCTGTGCAGCCTTTGAAGATACCACCTCTGCAGGTGGATTTAGTCTCCTAGCAAGGAGCTGGGAGATTACAGGGCACAGCACCAGAATCCCTTGTTGGATCTGCCTTTCCCTTCTAGGTGGGGTCACTGGCTTTTGGTTTATGATTTATGCAGCACCAGCTGTGCCTTGCTGAGATGTGCCTTCGGTGACCACCACTTTTGGCTTTCCTCTAGAGTGACTCTAAGGGGAAAGGAGACGTGATCAATCCTCCCCATGATGCTCCAGTGTCCTAGTTTGAGTTAGAACAGAACTAATTCTCTTCAGTGATTAGGCCCAGCCCAAAACCTTGACATCCAGTTCTTCTGAAAGGATCCAAGACTGTGAAGACAAGAGTTAGCACCTCCTTCTAACTGAATGTGACATTGGAAGTGGAGATGATCAAGACAATAATCAATAAAAGGCTGGAGAGACATCTACCCTGTGGCAGGAAGCAACCAGAGTGACCTTTCTAGAAAAGGAGCTGGAACTGCAGAGCTCAACAACTCTGCTGCTTCATTAAAGAGCCTGTTTTGTTGCCTTAGTGTGTCTGTTGGTGTCGTTTGAGGCTGGTACACGAGCGTGGGTGTGAGGATGGATGCAGGTGCTCGTGCAGAACACTGCACCTTCCAGGAAAACAAGGTGTGCATGAAAGCGAGCTCAGGGCACTCTTCCCTTTCCATGCCAGCTGCCTGCCCAGTGCTGGATGCTGCTTTCTACCCTGGCGTGCCTCAAGCTCTCTCCTGCATGTGGGGTTAAATCCAGAGTTGTCTTTCTGGCAAGTCCCACGAGTGTTCCCATCTTACAGGTTTCTGTGCAGCTGCAAGTACACCCCTCTTGCCTCACCGAGTCCCAAAATGCAGGTTTAATAGGACAAGACAGCTGAAGAAGCAGGCAAAATGTAATTAGGCTTTAATTAGTTAAGTTTGTTCTCTCACATAATTGAAAATTGGACTAATTGGTTGCAATGAATTCCCAGTACAGCCATCCAGCCTGGTGTGCACCGTGCCAGCTGCCACACCACTGCACAGGGACCAGCCTGGGAACTGAACACAACCACCCACTGACCTGCAGTACCCTGCAGGGGCCTGTTCCTCAGCTCCAGATAGAAGATACAACCCCTTACCCGCCCAGGTCTGCAGTGAGGGTGGGTTTACTGACCCATGTACAGGGCAAGGCTCATTGTTCTTCATCCCACGCTTCACAAACCAGGGAGCCAGTGGGCCACTAAACCTCACGCACCCAGGCAGGAGCATGCCAACAACCCCAGCATGATGGGGCTACCCTGGGCCCTTTTCAGAGTGCAGCCAGAAGGTTACTGCTGGAAAGGACAGCGGGCTTAGATCTCCTCTTGTCTCCAGCATGACTACAGCATGCAAGCAGTTGGCTGGCCTCAGTCTGGCTGCAGATGGTCAGTGCTGAGTCAGCTGTGCTGGTTGCCTCTTCTGTCTCTGCTGCTGTCTGTCTCAGCTGATGTGTGTCTAGAAGCTCTGCTCATGATTAGGGGTGATGGAACCTTCTAGGGTACAACTGGGAGTAGGCAGAGACGCTTCTAGATCTGCCTTGGCAATGGTTTCTGGTAGAAAACCAGACATTTAGTAGCCTCTGGCTGTACTGGAGCTCCCTTCTACCTGGACGAAACTGAACATCTCCATCACGAGACCCTGGCTGCGGAGCTTCAGGAAATAGGTTCCTTTGCCCAGCTGTACACAAACATCCCTGTTCCATGAGCAAAGACATGCTGTTTGGTACAGACGGCAGTTTCCCAGTGGCCAGAGAGCTTGCACAGGTAGGAACAAATACCATGTTGCTCTTTTCATTGTGGTACTTGAAGGGCTGTGCCCAGGAAAATGCTGGACTTATTCTGCCTCCTTGGCTGAAGTTTCCCTCCTGTCTCACTGCTAGGCAGCGTGCTGTGTGCCAGGTGGCTGCATTTCATTACAGAGTTTATAAAGTGCCTGGGGAAACAAGACAGGGGGTGGGGGTGGGGATGAAAAATTACGCACATATTTCACTCAGGACTGACTGTTCGTCATCTCGTTGTACAGAAATGTAATTATCACTGGGGTGAGCAGAGGGTGCAGAAGGGAGGTACTAATCACATTTACACCATTCCGGTAGTTTGTGGTGGTTTTTCTTTGGTTTTTTTTTTTTTTTTTCCACACTTCCATCTGCTTGGGCTGTCTCAGTAGGGATATTTCTTTTGCTTTGGGGTTAAAATCTTTCCCAGCTTTATGTGCTCCTCAAATGAATGGGAAGGAAAAAGCAAGAAGACAGCTCTGCAGTGGCAGGAAGCTCTGGATGTTGCTCCCATTGCAAGTCAAGACCTGCCACCTTGCTTTTCCCTTGGGCTGCAAAGCGATTCCAAAGTACTCCTCTGCACTGACCACATTTCAGTGGTGTGAATGGCTCTGCCCACTCCCATCCTTTTGTGTTTAAGGTGATGATTCCAAAGCACTTTGTGCTAGAGAAGAAGTCTCTGGAGTTGCTTGATGAGCCACAACACACCCAGCTCCTTCCCCTTGGCTCTAGGTGGAGCAGCAAAGGCTGACAGGAGAGAGGTTATTAAGAACCGTGGCTGCTTAGGAATTTGCCACATGCACAGTTACTTTAAATGGCTCTGGCCTGCTGCCTGCAGGTGTCTTCTTTCAGGGCTTTAGGATGACTAACAGCTCCATTATTCTCTGCAAGGAATATACTGGGTTAGCCTTTAACAGACAGGAGGGAACAACAGCTGGCAACACAACACAAAGAAACGCAGTCGGCCCATATGGATGCACTGGGCCAAAGGCCCTTTTTATAGCTCCCTCCTCGTGTGCAAGGGTTCATGGGATGAAGAAATTGCAGAACAGCACTGCCAAAGCTCAGCGTCAGCACTGCCCTCTTTGTTACGGTGCAAAGCCCAGCAGAGCCTCGCGGTTATGGCCATTTCTGGAGGAGGGGATCGGTTAGGACTGTGCTTTCATGTGCTAAAGCTTGTGGCAGAGATGGCTTTGAGCATCCCCAGCTCCTTGCATCCTGGCTGTCTCTTCATTCCTCCCCATTTCACACACACTGCAGCCATGCTGTGAGCCAGACCAGCAAACCTGAAAACCCCTACATTGTTTTAACACCCACTGGATGTTTCCACATGGGTCTGTTCATCCTCTGGTTCACCACGCAGGCCCCAGGCAATGCTGCTCGAACCATGTCCTGCTACAGGGGAGAGGAGGAAAAGGCTGTCACTGTGAAAGGTATTTCTCAAGCTTCCTAAAAAACAACTTTAAAAGAGTTCTCCATAAGCTCTGGATACACTGAAACCCCGGGATCATTCCTGCTGCCTCCACTGTTTGTGCAGCTGATGATCAAGGCAGGTTTGCTGAATGCTGCATTTGTTTCTAGTGAACCCCATCACAGGGGCTATTTCAGCACCATTTCCGTGTTTTACTGGGCCCCTTTCAAAGTCTCATCTTGTTCTGCATTACTCCCACCTCTCCTCCCAGTGTGAGGCGTCTGCAAACTTACTACACATCTCGGTCTCCTTTGTTCAAGCTGCCAAACAGCCCTTGTGCAGAAAGCCCCTTGTTTTCTAGTAGCTTCTCCCTTGCTTTGCTTTTTCTGGGTGCAATGAGGCATTTTTGGGACACACGGGTAGCACAGCACCAGGTCTGCCATCAGGGATGAATGTCTTGCCCAAAATAACTTACATGGGACCTGTTGCTTCCTTACTCAACGTCAAGTCTTCCGTGTAGAGCAGTTCCCTGCAGCAGAGCTGGGAAGTTTTGCTCCTGTTTTGAATTTGGATCACAATGCAGAGATGGTGGGCGTATGTGGCACCGATTTCCTGCTGATGGGTAATTTTGAAGCTTGGGAAATAAACAGAAAGAGACAAAACATTAAAATCTTGTGCTAAAACTTGGCTTGCTTTGCCTTAGTCCAGCTGCCACACATCGTTTCCATCTCTCAGGCTTTTTCTCTTTTCTTTTAGTCTCCGTTTTATTGCAATGTGACAAGTAAATAACTTACTACAAAATAGTCCTTTGTCACTTTGCCGATGTTAAAATGCTTTAACCTCACCTTCTTGCCACTCTCCCATTCCCCCCAGCCCAGCATTTTCCTTCACATTTGCTCCCTTTGCACAGATGAGACAATCTCCCTGTGACTCGAGGCTACTCCAAGGAAATAATTCCAGCTAAAAATATCCTAGGGTAACCAATTCTAAGCCATTCTTGTCATGGTTTGTTTTGCGTGGGTCCCCTGCAAGCGATTTCCTCCTGAAATCCCAAGCTCAATGTAGAAGAATTACCTGTCTTTTTAATCAAGAAATAATTGCAGCTGGGTAATGAATTGCTTGAGAAATGAATGCAGAAGGAGCTGGAGCCCTCCAACAGAACAGCCTCCAGTTTTATGCTATTAATGCTCCTTATGAAATGTGTCAAAACTCCACCAGCCTTTGCTGTGTCTGCTCTGGGGTCTCTGCCTCCTAACTGGGAAAATGAGAAGACAGTGGGAGAAGAGTGCCCAGAGCAGGGCTTGAGGAAAACATCTCCCGAAGGCCGGAGAGCTCTGGCATTGTCACTGTGTTCAATCTGAACACAGGGAGCCCATTGTGCTGTGCTGGGGCTGAAGCTGGCCCTGAACATCTCACTGCTTTGTCTGCAGGCTGCCAGAAACCTGCTGAGAAGAGGCTCTGAGTATCCTGGGTGCCTCGTGAGCAGCCCTCCTCAGGTCAGTCAGGTCCTGCGCTGTCTGCACGCTCACACCAGCTGAAATTGCAGCTTCTTGGTTGCACACCAGTGCAGGCAGCCACCAGGAAAGGGGGGTCCCTCCTCCTGTCCCCTCTCCTGTGCCCATCAGTGAGGCAGAGCAGGGAGCTAATCTGGCCGAATACTGGGAGTTTTTTTGTCTTCAGTTCTCTGGATTAGCTCCTTGACCTGACTTACAGCGAGGATCCATTTGCTGCCAGTGCCATCACCACAGGAGAGAGAAGTGGGAACACGGGATCCTCCATCTGGCAGTGACCTGCATCTCCCTGACCACAACCTCAAGATCATGGCCAAATCTTCAGACAAATCAACTCTCCATCATGAAGGTCACTGAGGCAGCAGAAGGAGCCCTGCAGCTGGAGACACTTAACACAGAGAGCAAAGATACTGGTGGACAGTCCTGAAGGGATCGAATCCCACCGGTGGCTCGGGGTGCAGAAGGTGGCATTTCCTACACCAGCAGTGAAGCCAGCGGTCCCGACACCCACCACTGCCTGCCCGCTTGCTGTGTGGGATTTATCGTCCCGCTCCCGCTGGGTGCTGGATGCTGATGAACAAAAATAACTCCCTGTTTTTCCCAGCCAGCGTGGAGCTGGGATGTGTTTGGGAAGGCAACTGCGACACTGTGACAGATGGCCAAGAAAGCAAATGCTGTTTTTTATGTCACCTCCATGTTTCCTCCTCTGCTGTCTCCTGCGCTGGAGGCGGTGTTTGGAGATGGTGTGTGCTGCTGGCACGCGGCTGGCACCAGTGCCAAGGAGACAGCAGAAGGTTGGAGCAAGGTGCTGGCCACCTTGTCCACATTTCTCCCCCAGCTCTCTCATGCTTTGTGACCTAGGCCTTCTCCTACAGCAATCAGTGCCAAAGATGGGGCTTGGAAGTGGACTGGTCCTTGAGGTGGAGTGTTTGCATTTGCAGAGCCACTGAACAGCACCCACCCCGCCCCCCAAGCCTGCAATAACCTCTGCCCCCGTCTGTTTTCTTTTGCTCTGAAGAGACAGGAAAACTAGGCCAGGGTCGTCTTCTGCCAGCTACTGTCCAACACTGGCTTTTCTTCTTACAGACCAAACGCTAACTGCACAGAGGATGCAGGACAAGCCAAAGCTTTGATAAAAGCCAGTTTCTGAAACTCCTTGATGTGCTGCTGCCTATCCTCTGTCTTTGCACATGTCACTCAGTATCTTTGGGCAAGGGACTATTCACCCCCCCCATCCTGGGGCATGAACATCATGGCAGTGTTTAAGGAGGGCTGGGCTACTGAGAGATGGAGTCCTCAATCCCTGAGGGACAGAGGAAGTTTAGCAGGGAGAGGACATTTCAGCAAGAGATGTGGAGCACAGAGAAGCTGGTGACTGTAAACTGCTGTCACTTGGGTAATGAAGAAAGGCTGAGGGAGCTGGGGTTGTTCAACCTGGAGAAGGTGTCAGGAAGACCTTAACTGTGGTCTTTGAATATATAAAGGGGACTTGTAAGAAAGATGGAGAAAGACTTTTTATCAGGGCCTGTAGTAACAGGACACGGGGCAATATTTTTTTACAAAGAGGGTGGTGAGACACTTCAACAAGTTGCCCAGAGAAGTTGTCATCATTGGAAGTGTTGAAGGCCAGGATGGACAGGGCTTTGAGCAACCTGGTCTAGTGGGAGGGGGCAGCAGGGTATTGGAACCACATGATTTTTGAAGGTCCTTTCCAACCCAAAAGATTCTGTGATACCCTGGAGGAAGCAGGAACAGCCCCACGCAGGGACACAGGCACAGACCACACCAGCCCATGCAGGTGGCTGCTGCTCCCTGCTGTGGGCTCTGTTTCCATGGCAGGAGAGAGCGGTTTCTGCCGCGCTGCTCGGCTGCCAGGACGCCAGCTCCTTTTGCAGCCTGCCTGGTGCGGAAGGAGTGACTGACATCTCTGTTTGGCACAGTGTCTATCTGCCTCCTGCTTCTGCCTTGTTGCACTTGGCAATTCTCCCCCTTCTCCCTCTGTTTTTCCACTAGGAGATCTCACACTCCTCTGCCTTGGCAGCGGGTAGACAGACAAGAAGGGGTGGACAGAAATAGGGACACCTCAGCAAAGGTTCTCCTGTCTCTCCCTGCCTGCGGTGAAGCAAAAGTCTCCCTGAACTCAAGGATTCCTGAATTCAAGGATCTGGCACTGAGCAGTGGGGATTGTTGCTGTTTAAGGCAGCCGGAGCCTCTTTTCCTAAGACTGTAGAATTTTTTTTGGTAGGAAGGGACCTTTCAAGGTCATCTAGCCCAACCTCCTTGCATGGAGCAGGGACATCTGCAACTAGAGCAGGTTGCTCAGAGACCCATCTGACCTGACCTGGAATGGTTCCAAGGATGGGGAATCAACCACCTCTCTGGGAAATCTGGGCCAGGGTCTCACCATCCTCAGTGAAAAAAAAAAAAAGGAGAAGCTGAGAGGCTGGGGAAAGATCAGTGTCACACTAGGTGACAGAGCTATGAACTGGAGTAATTTCCATTGTGAGCTGGGAACCCTCGTAAGCCTGTGGAGCCTCAAAGGACTTTGCTTGGCAGCTTGCAGCCCTGAGGACCAGGAGACCAGAAGTGATGGATGAGCAGCTGGCTGCAGCTCTTTGGGCTAGTGTTGCGCTGGGCTCTCTGGCTCAGCATCACCTCAAGGCCCTGGGAGGGGTAACTCAAGCCCCATCTAAGGATGGTTCAGCAGAATAAAACAAAAGAGGTAGTGGTGGGCAGATATGAAGGTGAGGGAACAGGGCAGATACAGTGACAGGAAAATTCTGTGGAGAAGAAGCAGAAGCTGGTCTGCACCCACACACCCAGCCAGGCCCAGCCTTTCCCTGCAGCAGGAGCATTGAAATGGAAATGACTTGCTATTTACAGTACCAGCATACTTCCTGCTTGGGAACAAGGCGAGGTGGGAGACACAGCGGCTGGGCAGAGCTGGCAGAAGAGGCCAGGAGGTATTTCAGACCTCCCTAGGAAGCCCCAGTCATTATTCCACAGCATTATTCTGTTATGCAGGGAGACACACACGTGGGAGAGCCAAAAAGCAATGCCAGCCCATGACCTGGCTTCATTTACCCCCAGAATTGGCAGCAGAAGAGGAACTTGATCCCCAGCTGCTGCTCCCTGCTGTGGCTGCACCCGCCTGGCCCCAGGGGAATTGGTGTAGGAGCCGGGCACCCGACCAGTTCCTCAAGGCCAGCATCTGCTGACAAGTGCCACTGAGCAAGAGCTGAGGCTGAGCTGTGCCTGGAGCCAGCATCCTCCCTCCAAGCTGTAGAGGAGTAGCTGGTGGTTGTGGAGACATTCCACCTCTCAGTGAGAGGTCTGCTTCCCTGGAGTGTGGAGCAATATCAAAGTCAGGCCTGTCACAGGGATGAGCCTCCAGTGCACAAGGCAGAGAGCAGGGCTGTGAGGACACAGAGCCTCAGGACAGCACTCAGGTCTTCATCTCTCTCCACAGTGCCACACACCAAGGACCCAGACCTGGAAATGTGTCTGTAAAGATGCAGCAAAAGTCTATGAGGGGTGACCTGTGACTCTGGTGGCCCATGGGATGGTGGGATTAAGCCCACCTTGCAGAGCACTGAGCTGCAGATGTCCTTGCTATTTCCCATTCTATGCCTTCATCAGGTCTACTCTGAGCAGCACTTCCAAAGTGCAGGACTCTGCAGACTGGATGATGACAGAGTTCACTGTCCCCCTGGGGAGGGGCTGAGGCTGACAGCAAAGCAACTGCGAAGTCAGTTATGCAGCAAACTCCTCCAGCTACTCCAGGTCCCTCCCTCTCTGCCCTTTCCAACTAGTAACAGGGCTGGAGGATGGAGGCAGGAGGAAGCTAAGAACTCAATGCTGACATTGCCTCCCTGGGCACAGCATGAGAGCACCTCCTACAACTCCTTTGGGAAAAAAAAAACCCAAAACCAGAAGCACTGAAGCTACAGACCTGAAAAAGGTTTTTCAGCCAGTACTTGGGTCCCTACATGGCACAGCCCAACCACCTCCTTGTTCTTCTTCTGCCCTTCCTACCTGCTCCCAAGCATCCAAACCAAACAGCTCCTAGCAGCACTAGCCCTGTTCCAGCCTGCAGCCCTGCAGGTTGTTCTCTAATTGGGCTGTCTCAGGCCAGATGGCCGGAGGTCAGAGGCTGGCTGGTAGGCAGTGGGTGTGCTCAGCATGGTAACTCGAAGGGCTGGCCAGTTGGAGAACATCTGGGCTCGGAGGATGACAGGGCAACAATCTTTCACACTCCTGCCTCCTGTTTCAGCAGAGCTGGCTGGAAGGGTTCTCAGTGGGTGGCCTCCTGTCTGCTCGAGGAGAGGTAGACCTGCTCTGTCCTTCTCTTCCCTCCTGCATGGAACCCACATTCATTCAAGTCAGGCACTTGGCTGTTTTACAGCTTTCCCTGGCCTTTCTGAAAGAGCTGCTGCCTACACGACTCCTGTGCTGCAGCACAGAGCTGACCACATGACATGAAGGGCACAAGCCTCTGCAGGAAGACAAGTGCCAGTCACTTGGCCAATTTCAGCATCTCAGGGGCTGATCCTGCAGCACCATGAATGAAATGGAGCCAGCTTTGAATGAAATGGAGCCAGCTTTGAATGAAATGGACACAGTTTGTTACACAAGACCAAGGACTGTTTAAACAGGAAGTTGTGATTTGAAGCAATGCAGTTGTCCATCATAGCAGGGCTCTTTCCCATTTTCCTGGGGCAGCTGGGGCTGAGTCCTGGTTAAACAATATGACAGCCTGGTCTGGAAAGAGCTCAGGGTTTTTTCCAGCTGGCTCTGAACTGCTTGTTTCAGTCAGGCAGTGTGCCTTGCTTTCCCCATCTATAGTCAGTGATGCTCAGCTTCTGCGGAAGCTCTGCAGAATTGTGCTACAGACCTGGGTCTGATCCTGCTGTCACTCCATTCCCCTCACCACTCCTTATCAGACTTTCTGCCTCTTGTACCATTACAAGGAAACAAAAAGCCAAGATCTTTGGGGGCAGCAATACATACCACCCTCTCTCATGGCAGAGAAGGGGTTGCCTGTTTCCTTGCAAAAGGCTCCTGAAAAGTTAGACTTGTACCAGAGGTCTCTCAAATGGTGTTTGGGATGAAGATACTGCAAATGAGTCACCACCTGCCAGACAGCAGCTCCATTAATGTAGGACTCCTTGCAGCACAGCACAGGCAGGAAGGGCATAAGATGGTCCCTATGTATTGGGAATTCCCACAGGAAAACAAGAGCACATGATGGATATTGATCTGGGCACGCAGAAGTTCTGATGCTTCTGGGCTCTCTCAGGTCTTGTCAGGCACAAGCAGCCACTGTCCTCTGCATGAACCTTCCTAGAAGCCTTTGTGCAGCATGGCTGCAGTCCCTGTTCAAGATATCCGCTGCCTCTTCCTTCCTGGATGAACTGGGCCTGGGGTCCGTAGAAGATGGTCAGGATTTGCTGGTAAAGTTACAATTTCAGCCTTTCTCTCCCATGGTGGTGCAAGAAGTGCTGGGGGAACTGATGTGGTGGCTGTATTGTGGCTTTTAACAGAACTAAAAGAAATCAAAGATGAGAAGTGTGGAACATCTCCTCTGCAGGGATGGACTAACCTAGAAATCATCAGCCTGGAGGAGATTTTGGTGACAGGAAAGAAATGGCTGAAGTTTGCAAGATCTTCAGATGGTGACCAGAGAATAAATACAGCTCGTTCTTTACTCTTCAAGAACTAGAAAAGTGGAACTCAAAAGAAATGAAAAATCAGCAGGTGCAAAAGAAATCTACAGCAGTGCTTTCGCACACTGCAGGATTCACATTGGTTTGCAGGAGCCAAAGCTACTGACAAGCTCTGCGTGGGGCGAGATGCACTCACTGAAATCTCCTCACCAGGACATTAAGCCATAGAACAAGCCCTAATCTGTTCTTTGCAAAGGAATACGTACAAGCAGAGCCAGACTGTCAATCTCTGCCCTCTTATTCTGGTGCTTCAAGAAACCGCAGAGCCTGCAGGCAGCTGGCCGGCCGCGTGCCCTTTGGGCTGCCCCAGCACGCCTGTTCTCACCCCCCACGTGCTGCTCGGCTCCAGGATTGGCGAGAGAAGACACATTCCACGCGTGCCTGCCTTGGCTGACGCAGGGCAGGCTCGGTGTTATTTCAGGACAAGGCTTCCACGAATAACTCCCCTCATCTGCCAAACGCAAATTAAAATTTGCTGCCAACAGCCGTGAGTCCTCTCCCCACCCATTCCTCCCTCTCTTTTTTTTTTTTTTTTGGATAATTTTCTGCATTAAGATAAACCAGTGATAAATGCAGATTGTACATTAAACACTGGCCCATGCTGTCTGTGAAACAAAGAGCAGGAAGGAACACCACGATTCAAACTGTTGCTGTCCAATGCGCAATTGGGCATCTCAGCTTTGAATGGATCTTCTCAGAACAATACTTTCAAATTTCCTAATGAGTCTGTAAGAGATTTCATGAAAAAGCCCTATAGCCTGTGAGCCCCAGCCCCAGAGATGTCCTGCAAGGCCTGGTATTGATGCCTTTCCATGTGCAGGGAAGAAGTCTGGTTCAGGAGTGGGAAAAGCCCTAGTGCAAGGCCCGCAGCTCTGCGTGAAGCTGTATGATTCACGCTCACCAAGTTTTGCCCAGCTTTAGGAGGCTCCCAGACTACTTCCCAGGGTAAAAAGGTGCTTGCTTTTTCTAGCCATACTTCGCACTTCCTTCAGAGTGCTGGTGTGCCCAGACAGAAAATTCCTTTCAAAAAAAGTCTGGTGTTTTATCTGATGGAGATTTCTCTCTTTTCCCACTCCTTGGAAATTTATAGGAGCCCTGTACAGTGACACAAAACCTCTTTCTTTTGCCAGTGAAATTCTGCAGCATTACACGGAGAGGAGAAGTGTAGCATGTAACTCCACAGCAGCCAGGTCCAGTGTAGCTCAGGCAACACCTTCACTCACTAAAGCACTGGTAGTAGCTTGTGTGTGAATGCAAGTGTCTGAAACTAAAGGAGTGACGGAGAGGGCACCAGTGAGGCAGGCAAGTAGGGGAAGAAACCTTCGGGAAGAAACCAGACCCAGGCACTTGTGTGTCTTGTATCTCAACCCCTAGCAGCTCAGCTTGAAGGGAGCATGTCCAGGGCACTCATTTCCCTTCTCCTCTGCCCGGTCTCTTCTAGGAAAGCCTACCTAGAATTCATCCACCCAACATGTCACACTTCACAGCTCAGCTCACCCAGCAGCTTGCTTCCTAGCTCTGAATAAACACTGCTCTCCTGCCTGCCCCCCATGCCCCAGGGGGGATGTGGTCAGCCTAATCCGTACCACACAGCTCCTGGGAAGTGGTGTCCTCTATGTCCTGCTTCCCACCAAGGGCAGGAAGAAAGGGTAGGGCTAAAAGCTACACCGGGGCCTCTGTTTTCTGTTTCCAGCCAAGGCAA
This sequence comes from Megaceryle torquata, assembly GCA_024611175.1. Lineage (NCBI taxonomy): Eukaryota > Metazoa > Chordata > Aves > Coraciiformes > Cerylidae > Megaceryle > Megaceryle torquata. Next base: position 3,798 of record JANIJG010011793.1, on the reverse strand, counting down.
GCAGAGGCAGATGCTCCCAGGTGGTAACAACGAAAGTTTCAGTGCTCAGGGGACAACCTGGTCATCTACTTCCAACACACCTCTCAGAATCACTCTGGTATTAGGCTACAGGCAAATGCTTATTCTGAGGACAGCAGAAGGTTTGTGGCTTCCTGGAGAGAAGAAGAGTCCCAACTCCTCTCTGGCTTCTCGATGCAAAGAGGGCTGACAGTGCCCAAACACCCGTGGTTGCTGTGGATTTTGATCCAGGTCCTTCCTACAGTAGAATGCATTAACTTTCCTGAAAGCTCCCTGTCAGCAGTTACCACACAGCACAAGGGCGAGAGGCTGAGTGAGCCACTGCTGTCCTGAGACATCTCAGAGGCATCCACAGCCAGAAGCTAAGAGACCAAGTTCAGAATCAAACCTGCTTTTGGGACTCAGGCCAGCGCTCATTAATGAAGGAAACATGCTGACCCAGATCACTGTCCTACTCTGGAAGGATGCGTTCAAGCAAGCAAAGACTCAGTGAGAGTAATTTGACTGTGGAATACACAGAACAAGTTTTTCAGGAAATAGAGCAAGGATTTCTTTGGTGAGGACTGATAACACATGATGTGGAAATCCAGAGAAAAGGAGAGGACTGGCCATTTGGGGAGCACACACATGGAGAGACCAGCAAGCCCAGAAAGAGAAGATGACAGGCTGTGATATTGCCACCACTAGAACAGACTTAGGTGGTGAGATAGTGAACACTTCTACACCATTTCAATCTCCTGCAGTAGTTTGCAATACGTAGAAACTCCAATGAGCCCCATGTTCAAGCCTCACAAATGAAAACATCCAACATGCTACCTTCTCCCAGGATTTAATTTATGAAAGATTCATAGAGAACCAAATTCAGCATTTCACCCACTTGTAGCAACCAGCTTCATGTCAGCCTGACAGCAGGGCAGACAACGGCTGGTACTCCTCTAAATCTGTTATTTTTATAACATTTAATCCTTCCCATTTTAACCCCTTCTGGCATGTGTATTGCCTGTGACAGTGGCCACAGGCAGGCACTTGTATAACCAGGAATGACAAGTTCTTCATCTCCCTTCTGTCAATTATTTTCAGACTTCTAGACCTGGCTGTGGTTTCACTGAGTAACTGTGGATTTTCCTTCCATGAATTCACCTATTTTCTCTTTGACATCGTATAAACTTCTGCCATCCTAACAAGACAAAAAACTTCCATGTGCCAGCTCCTCTCATATGTAACATTTCCCAAAACCTGAGTCCTCCTGTTGCCCCTCAGCTTTGGTTCCAAAGGACACTCTGCCACTGCTGCAATTTTATAAAAGAACCCAACACACCATACTCTGGTAGATGGTCTGGCCCAGAGTTTTGGGCAGGTGCTCACTGAGGCAGCTGTAATCACTCATTTAAATATCTAATCTATTTTTATTTTAGAAAGCTCCCTAACAACACAAAAGATTCCTTTCCTGCACCTCACTGGAATGGTGTGCATATTGCCATGGCAACGATACCAGAGATTTTTGTGGTCCCAGACCCATTTTATTGGTTATTAGATATCTGTGCAATAAATAGATATATAGAGAGCTTTGTTCTCCCATCTGTCTCTTCCTTCTGCTTATTTCCAAGTGCAATACAACCATTTGGCTCAGCCACAGCTCTCTCCTTCCCCTTGGGATTGACTGAAGGAAACAGGGATGTATCTGCTGGTGGTTGTGGAAGTGGTGAAGGGAAGGAGGAGGAGTTAAAGACATTGCCACAGACATGAACCTGACCACGACACATGTGGAAAAGCCTATCGACTGTGATGACAACACCTACAGGGTTAAACCAATTCCTCTGCACAGTCCAGGTCTACGATAGGTGGCCTTCCCACTACCCATTATCTCCCAGGTGTGAAGGGGAAGAGAAGCTCAAGAGGACTCTGGCCAACACAAACCTCATTTGTTCCCGATGGAACTGCTGCAGCTCAACCCCAGCTGGTTGGTTTCCTGTCACTAGGGAAGTTGAGTCAAATGTTATGTCACCAGTCAGTGAACAGGAAACTCATCACAGCTCAGCTACATCCATTAAGAGACCTTTCTACCTTCTCAAAAGAGAAGAAAATCATCACCTCATCCCAATACGCATTGTTCCATGGAGTGAGAAAACACCAGTAATGAGACCTCAGTGCCAAACTGCTGGTGTTCCTCCCTGCAGTCGTCTGCCTCAGATCGGAACCCACACCGAAAGCTATTTGACATGCCCCATCAAGGGACTAATTCCTTCTGGCACTGTCTGCCTTGCCTGCCCACCCCCGCAGCCTCCACTGGGAGAGTGGACGTGTTCCCAGCCTCCCGGCTCCTGTGCATTATTTAAGCTGTCGGTTGTTAATTATAGCGCTGCATTTCAACTTGATGCTTCCCAGGGGGCCAAACCACACTGACAGATCAAAAGCGGTTCCCAGCTGAATGGTTTGGGAGCCTCCACTAGAACTGAGCCTGACTCCATCAGCCAGGGTGAGACATTCCCACCACCCTGACTGCTCCCATGAGACTGGAACTGCACCTTGTGCTGTAAATCCCACATCTGCACTTCCTTACCCTACAGAACCAACATTTCCACTCACCAGATGGGGGCCATGGTGTTGCAGGGGGTGTCAAATTGGTCCTCAGCTTTCTCGGTGTAAACCTCCTCACCTGCCTCCCTGTCAGCTCTGGATTTCTCAGTGCAGATAGAACGGTCAGGGAGGACACAAGTTTTGTCTAGCTGGGGATGCCTCAAGAGTTCAAAGCAAAGAGAAACCCTCATGGCAGCCTCTCCCACTTGCCCAGAGAGGCGGTCGCTGCCCCATCCCTGGAAACACTCCAGGTGAGGTTGGCTGGGGCTCTGAGCAAGCTGCTCTAGCTGTAGATGTCCCTGCTCTCTTCAGGGAGTTGGACTCTATTAAAAGGTCCCTTCCAACCCAAAGCATTCCGTGATTCTATGCTCCACCCTGCTTTCACCTGACCTGCAGAGCAAGACCAGGATGGCTCAGTCCCATCAGTCAAGTTCTCCATTTCTCACAGGCTTGAAAAACTCTGCTACCCTTCTGCTGAAGCAAATCAAGTCTCTCAATCACACAACCATGACCACCAAGCCTGAGGAACCTGCACACCCCTCTCAAGGAAGAAGGTGTTGCTAAGCAAGTGGACAAGTCAAGTGAGAAGAAGCAAATGAGAAACTGATGTGATGTTGACACTTTCTATCTTGTTGCAATATCCTTCAGCAAGGCTGCTCCTTTGCCTTGTGTGGCCAATGAAACATCTGCTTCAAATGCAGGAACAAGTGCATCGATCAAACCATCAACTTGCTCAGGGCAAGAGCATGGGAGGGGAAAAAAAAAAAGTGGGAGTAGATAGTAATGTGGGGAAAGGCTTGAGGATCCAAGCCTGCCAGCTCCTGAGCCAAGAGCATCCGTTTCCCTCCACAGTGTCAGGGAAGATGTTGCTTTGTGGAGGTTTGTTTCCAGGAGAATCAGATCTAATGGGTCCAATGTGCCAGAGGAAACTCAAAGGCTGTTTGAAGAGTGCTTCAGAAAAGACCACCTGCTGGCACCACCTTCCACACGAGTCCCTGTTCTGCTAGCTGAGCACCAAGAAAAACAGCCTAGCCCAGCAACTAAAGCCAGTGGAGGTCCAGCTATGTGTCCTTCGCCGCTCTAGACTGATTGGAAGTGTTTTCCTCAACACATAGCGAGCAATCGTAGATTCATAGAATGGTGGGGGTTGGAAGGGACCTCTGAAGAGCATTGAGTCCAACCCCCCTGCCAGAGCAGGGTCAC